>JANHZU010005705.1:44631-58684 GCA_032468055.1 Acrochordus granulatus | reverse complement strand
ACAGGTAGTCCTTGATTTACAACTGTTTGTTCAGTGACTGTCTGAAGTGATGGTGCGGAACAAAGGGAATTAGGACTCCTTGCAACAACCCCGTGTTCATGTGATTAAAACTCAGATCCCTTATAACAGTAGGAGTGCTACAACTCCCTCCACCTGAGCCACCCACTTGGCCCATCAGCAGATGCAAAGCTGTTGTGGCCCTGGAGGACTCAGTCTGCTCACTGGCTACTTCTCCCCACTCCACCAAGCCTGGGAGACCCAGATCCACTTACCTTTGCCTTTTTCTGCAGCTGCTAAAAACAGCTTTCTAGCCTTCAGAACAATCACCTTAACAATGCTGCAGGTATCATCGGCTAGGGATGTTCATATGGTGGGTCCCAGGAGATGTGCCTTCTCTGCTGTAGTACCTGCATTATGGATCATTCTTACCCCCAAATTAGATTGGCCATACACTTTTTGATATTCCAAAAGGCAAGGCTTGGTTATGTGACTAGGTCTGAGACTTATCTAAATGGCTCCATTCTTAAAGGGGCTTTTTTAATTCTTCATTTATGATTGTACTTTTGGGTTTTTAGGATAATTTATTACTATAGTTTTCATATCTGTATTTGTTTTATTGTTTTATCTATTGTTGTGTGCTACCCAGAGTCATCTTTGGTGAGATGGGCGGCCATGTAAATTTGGTAAATAAATATGTACATGATAGCCTTTTCTAACATAATGTTTTATCTCTTTGAAAGTGTTTTAGACTGAGTTTCCATATAATACTGTATTAGCAAATGAAAAGGACATGAATAGCATCTGGGAAGCTACAATTATTTTTTAAAGATACTGTAATTTCCTTCTCCTGAAAGAATATAAGAACATTACTTCATACAATCACAGTTTTATAACATTTTCATATTGTAACAGAAGAATGAAATTACATAAATGTAACTGAAAGAGTGCATACTGATTGAGCTACAGGAAGCCACAGCTCTCCAAAAGGGAAACATTCTTGTTGAGCAACTACTTGGAAATCAAAAGTGGAAGAAGGAATCTAGAGAGGAATGGAAAGACCTGTCACCTGTTCTCTTAGAAAAGAAAATAGATAAATGACTTCAATGGATTTTTTTTAAAGAAGTGTATGCAGCACATTCAGCTGTGTCACACCAAGCTTACTGCTGGGAAGTGATCATGTACAGAATCCAAAAATAACAACCATTGAAGACCTAGCAACCAAAAACATGTTTATAGATCCATTAAAAGTCTAATAGCTTGAATTACAGTGTAGAATGGAAAGCAGTTTCACCTAATTCAATTTCAGTCTATCACCCCTCTAACTGTAATAGTGCTTTGCAGAAAACAATATAATAGGAGGAATTGGGAATGCCACCAATATATATAAATACTCTTGTGTAACATTCCTAAGACACTGAAATATCATATTTTAGCTGGTGTTATTTAAGACCAGGTTTTAAGACTGCAGAGCAAAACTTGCCGGCCTACATTTCAGTTTGAATTTCAACTTTATTTTACTTGCTCTGACATTTTTGTATGCTTTATGCCTGGTTTACATATCATATTATAGCGAAATGCACCAGGTAATACAAAATGTGAATCATAGGTAAAATAGAATATGTGTTTGATTGAAAAAAAAAGCTTATTCAGTTAGCTTTAATTTACAGATAATCTGCTTTTATATATTTTTATTAATAATTTAATGTTCTAATTCACAGATATCCTTATCCTTAATGAAAACAAAAACAAATGTATTATTTTTTACATTTGTGATCAGGCTGAGTCTAAATTGCAAACAACTAAATATTAAGACCTTTACATTCTTCTTAAACACCATATAAATCGTAAAAAGCTTTTAACAATAAGCAACTGAACACATATGATTAAAATTTAAAAAAACTCAAAATGTTAACAAAAATACCATACTCAGAAGCAATACCAAGAACCCACACAAAATCCTCAGTAGCCAACTAAAAAGAAAGAAGCATGAAAAATATTGATTAAAACTAAAATTTAAACAAAAGACAACCAGCAGATATTGAGACTCTTGCCAAGGCTTCGGGTTCTTCCTTTCTTCTTCCAAAGTTGCATATAGAAAAGTAAGTGAAAAGCCAGTGGAGGGAAAGAAGAGAGAAAAAGGTTTTTATATAACTTATAGGCTCATCAACACTCCAAACCAATGACTTATCTCTGAGTTGCCTAGCTTGATAATTCTATTATTGCAGTATCTATGATAGATAAAAGAGACTAAATTGTGATCTGAATCAAAGACAACAGGGATATTACAATCTGACTGAAATCACAACTGTCTTACCTTCTTGCATTTTAAGAAAGAATAGTGTCTGCTTCATTGTATGTTGACAGAGTGCATGCATTAACAGCTAGTTTTGAATAATCCATGCCAGAACTGAAAATGCATGTGCAGAATGCTTTGATTTGTATGCCAAACAAAATGGGGCTGCTTTGTTTGAATATGGGGTAAAACACAGTTCTGAATAGAAGAGTTCTTTTTGGGGGGAATGAGAAGTTGAAGGAGGTTTTTGGGCAATGGCATGTGTTTATTATATTTATGGTGATTCAGAGAAACAGTGAAATGTGAAAACTGGAAAAGCTTGCCCTTCACATGGCTGTTGTAATTTCAGAAAGATCCCACAGAAGATCTTTACATTGTCAGTAGTGGCTGGGAGGGGCTGAGCAAATTGAAGTGGTAACCAGACCAAACTAACACTGCTGGTAGCTGCTAAGACTATTACAGAAGGGGTGTCCAACCTTGGCAACTTTTAGAGATATGGACTTTAACTTCCAAAATTCTATGCTGGCTAGGAATTCTGGAAGTTGAAGTGAACACCTCTTAAAGTTTCCAAGGTTGGATATCTCTGATATATAGTAAAGAACAGGTACACAGAATGGAACATCAACAGCAATGGCTGAGAGGAAGAAGTAGGGGATGGGGAGGAAAGGCACTGGAAATATTGGAGGAGTAATTTCAGGTTTGAAACAAAGAACATTTTCTGTTTCATACAAATTGCTAAGGTTAATAACTAAACTGTATTTGGAAACCATAGCAGACTATAGTTAAAGTAAGCTAACCAAACTAAACAATTACAGATTGTGATTAAACAACTTAACCACAATCTGACACAGCTTGCTGGTGGACAAGTAAATAAACAATGTGATCTGATATCTTATGAATGTTTGAATCTAATACAAGTTTTTTTCCAATGAATCCCAATTTTAAGTGATTTATACTTGTTTTATGATTCATGACTTACTTCAACAATGGCTTGTCATTATCATTTGGCCCTGGCTTGTTCCTAATTTTTCAGCCCAACCTATTTTTTATGATACTGACAGGAAATGGAAAAAATGAACATGAAATTGACTGAAAAAGCCATGCTTACATTGCTTGTCTGCAAGACTCAATCTTCTTCAATAAAATATAGATAAATCTCAGCTTAGCATTATAAGCAAATAGTCATATAGAAAGAGGTAATTTTTCTGTTTGAGATTTTACAAACTGTAAAAATTCAAAATGTAGTATCAAGATGACAACATAAGACAGAATCAGTTCCTTTTGCTATAGAGCTATACCTTATAAAAGAGCATATTAATGGATCAGATGAAATAATTTCTAGCTTTAAATCATTACTTACATTCCTCACCATACCACACTTTTGGAAAATAGTAAGCTAATTCAAATAAACAAAATAAAAATCATACATTGCTTCAGAGTTACTTTCCTTCTGCTTTTCTTTCAGAAAGAACATGGGAAAATTCAAGGGACCTTCAGTACAGATGAGAGTTTGTCACTGGACTGTTACTCTTAAATACTTCCATTATATCTGAAAATCATATTTGCAGGGAAAAACACATTTGTAAATACTAAGGGACATGTGGTAGTCATATGTTAGTGGTCATTATCTTCCTGTCATTTCAATAATTTTATGTCCTTGACATGCATAGACTAATATAGTTATTCATCCCCAATGCATGATAATGGAAAGGATACACTGATACACTGGAAATATATCTGCTAGGTAGAGTACTCTCGTTAATTGTTAACAGAACTTTGCAAGAAAGCATCTATCCCTTCCAGAAAGATCTGATACTATATCCAGAGATGGCAAACAGAGAGATCAGTTCAGACCTCTGATAAAGATATCTGACACTTTTTCTGAAATCTGCTGCTTGGGAGGAGGGAGAGAGTGTCCAAAAGAAATACATTACTTGCTTCAATATTGCTTAAATGCAATCTCCATAAGCTCAATTACCCCATAGGAAATATAGACCTTAATAAATTTAAAAGATTGCCCATCTCTTCCTTAAAGACTTATTAACTTTATTATCGAATTAGCATCTCTAGGGATCTATATCTACAAAAGTTTATGTCATACTAAGTTTATTATCCTTTGGGGTGTCAGAAGTTTCTTGACTGTCATAACTGCAATTCAGACTTTGTATGGCCCTCCTAAAGACTTTCAAGCAGTGTCTGGGCAGCCATTTGTTTGGTTTGCTGTAGCTGTGAATTAGTGTATCCAGTAAGGGATTAGATTAGGCTCATTCCAATGTTCTGGCTAACTTCATACAATGTGTTGCTAAAGACAAACTATATTATGGTTTTAGCATTTTATATGAGCATTACGTAAATAGTATATTGAGTTTCTTAGCATTGATTTTAATGCTACATTTCTTGCCCCTAGTGATCAACACAAGGTACTAATTACTTCCATAACTAAGCAAGACAAGAAAACAATCACCACAAAACCACCTAGGAATAATCCACATTTAAAAGCAATTTAATTTATAAACATTCATCTCCTTTTTCTTTTCATTCTGTTTTTTCTTAGTGCCCTGCTCTCTGTCCAACCTTCTACCTTCATTTATGCATTTAACATTATAAACAGAACTAATATATAACGAAGTATTATAAAGTCAGGAAAAATATTAAAATAGCAATATGAAGTGAGAAAAACAAGCTTCAGACAATTAATTACAAATTATTCAGTTCAAATATTAGCATTTGCAGCTGATCATATAGGATGGCTCAGAAAGACTGATAATTATAATGGTTCAACTAGTCTAGCAATGATATATTTATAGTGAATGTGAATTACAAAATAGCCAATCCATGAAAATGCTGAAGTGTACTGCACTAACACCTTTCTTTACCACCTGCGTAGAAAAATGGATCCTAATAAAAGGTTCCACTGGACAATTTTAAGCAAGACATTATTTCAAATCTGGACAAACATCAAAAACTTTTTAATCTTGTTGCAATTGTTTTAGCCCTCTAAAGAGATTTTTATCTTGCTCTGAGCCTCTATGGAAAATATTGGAATTTTATTATTTCTTTGCATGCCACAAGGAACATCAGAGCTTTATACTGTAAATATAGCATAATATCAACTCTTCCACCATGCAAGCTGTCCAATTTGATTCATGAGTATTTAGAACTAAGTTTCACTGATTTCAATGGATATGTGCAGATAACAGCTTTGTCATTGCACTTTTACAATATACTCTTAATTAGTTCAAACTGAATTATGCATTTCATTACAAAAACTAATATACGCAGGCAGGGGGCATCTTTTCAGGTTAGCACTAAGCACTTTCACAGACATAATTCATGTGAACTTAAAAGCAGTTCTTGACTTATAACTGTTTAATGATCGCTCAGTTATGACAGCCTTGGAATAAATTAACTTGCAACCTGTATTTGCACTTACCAACCATTGCAACATCATATGTTTGCAATTCAGATGTTTGGCAGCCAGTTTGCATTTACAACTAATTGCAGCTTCCTGCAATTATGTCATCATGATTTCAAACCTTTTTTGCTGATTTCTAGCAAAAAACACCCATAGGGGAATCTGGATTCACTTAATGACTGTGTGATTTGCTTAACAGAACTGGTGTAAAAATTGTCATAAAATTGGATCGGACTTGAGTTTGAGTTATAACTGCAACGATTTATGACAAAAATTTAAGACTGAATTGTAGTCATAAGTGAGGATTATCTGTATTCTTGTATATACATATAACATCGTGACTCTTGGTGTACTAAGTGCTCACCCACAGCCATTGAATGGTAAAGATTATTACAATGGCAAGTACAAAGCTTCATTCATTCACCCTGGATGTAAACAAGGTTTATTTATGTCTCCATCCGAAAATAAATATATTCACCCAAAAACAAATGTCAACTTGTTTTCTTAAACTTCAGAGAGAGCATAAAATATTGTTTTTAAAACTAAGCAGAGTAATATTTAGGTGACTGTACTGAAGTGTATCTTTACATAAGTTATTGTCCAGAGGAACTTCTACGCCACTTGGGAGGTGGACTAGAGCTCGCCCAGCTGCATCTCCAGTGAGATTTCACACTGACCAGTACTAAATCTTCTGGAGGGACTCAGAGCCACTGCCCCACGATGTCCAGAAGGAAGCAAAGCCAAGTCCTGGAAGATCACATACTGATGCTGGAGCTGAGGAGATATCAGAGGAAGAAAGGAAGAGGCAAAGGAGGGAGAAGAGAAGGAGGTTGCCACTGCCATTGCTGCCCTGGAGATGAGGAGAGCACTGGACAAGATGGAGGAAGCCTGCCCGAGGAGGCTCCTCTGGTGAAGACTGCACCACCTCCACCACCCGCCTACCCCACTGCCCATCCACCCAGCCAGCCTGTGCCTGCCGCTGCCACTACCCCAGTTGCTCTTGGAGCACATCACAGAGGAGGTGGTGAAGGGTGAAGTTAGCATCTCTTTTGTATCCTGATGTCCCTCAATGAAGTGAGCAATTGCACTTTGTTACAATTCTGCAGTTCTCTGCAATTCTTTGCAGACTACATATTCCAGAAAAGAACTCCTGGACATTGGAAGGCACACTTGACTGTTGAATATCTAACTTGATTTATTGTTCTGTTATTATTTAATCTACTGTTGTCTTGCAAATATGCTGAGAGCTGCTGGAATCAAACTCCTTATGTGTCTAACCATGCTTGGCCAATAAAGTATATGTATCAGTATATGACTGAATGTTTTTAACCTTGTGTTTTTAATAATACAATAAAGATAAAGGTTACCCTTCCAGTCATGACCGACTCTAGGGTGTGGTGCTCATCCCTGTTTCCAAGCTGAAGAATGAGTGTCTGTCTGAGGATGCTTCCATGGTCACATGGCCAAAGACACACGGACACTGTTACCTTTCCCACTGGAAGAGTTGGTACCTATTTATCTACTCACATTCGCACACTTTTGAACTGCTAGCAACACCGGGTCTTGAACTCAGGCTGCCGACCTTCCAGCTGGTAAACCGAGCTCTTAATCACTTGCACTACTGTGCCCCACAGTATATTATTGATGCAGTATGTTATTGTAAAAATGTTATTGATACAGTGTGTTATTGTAAAAAGAAAATGTAATAAGTCTTGCTATGGAACAATATGCAGTTTTAAAAAATAAACTTAAAGACATTCTAAGCTTTTTCTGAGAAATAAATACATAATTGGAAAAAAAGAAACCAAGAAATATTCTTAAATCACATTATGCTGTTAGATTATATTATTTAGATATCAATTATAGTGTTTCCTCCCTCTATATTCTATGATTACTACTGGATGTAAGATTTTTTTAAAAAAGCACAGCAAAATGCCAAGCATACCAGTCAAATTTCATTACTTCAGATCTCTTGCACTTGCTCATAACTTGGATTTACACACTGCAAATCTTCAAATCTGATTACCTCCAGTGATCTCATAAGACATTGGCTTTAGACTCTGACTTGGTGATAAAAAAAGCCACTTTGATTCATAATGATATACTCACAGCAGAGAATACTGTAAACTTACCTGTCCACAACCCAGGGCACTGCACACAAATGGCCTGTCGTCTCCCATATTTTTCTACAGTTGAACTGCACAGGGGAAAAATGGGGATGGGAGAAGAGGAAAAAAAATAATTTAGCTGAAAATGAAATGTAAGTCAGAATACCATTGTGTAGCACTTTTTGGGAACTGCAGTTCATTTACTTCAATGACCTGTTTAAACAACCACATGGGGCAGGGAGATGGGGACAAGGAAGATCCTGAGAATTTTGGGGGGAATAGATATTAAGCAGCAATGCCTGCCTATCTGTCTCCCAGTTTGGCTCAGAAATACATCTATGAAAATTTGCAATAATCCCTGACTAACACAGTCAATGGAAAGTAAGCCATGAGTATTACACACACTGCACTAATGCAATTGTTATTTAGAATCAATGAATTACAGAGTTGGAAGGAGCCAAGGAGGTCCCTGATTTCAGTCCCATACTCAGTACTATAAAGGTAAATGTTTCCCTGCCAGACATGATTGACTCTAGGGTGTGGTGCTCATCTCCATTTCCAAACCAAAGAGCCAGCGTTTGTCCGAAGATGCTTCTGTGGCCAGCATGACTTGATGCCAAAGGCACATGGACACCGTTACCTTTCCTGCCAAAGTAGGCAGTACCTATTTATCTATTTACATTTGCATGCCTTTGAACTGCTGTTTGGCAGTGGCTGATTTCAGGCTTGGGCTGACAACCTTCCAGCCATCAAGCTAAGCACCTCAACCACTTGTGCCACTATGCCTCTTACATAATATTATACAGTAATTCAAATGGAAGCATTCCAGAATTATGACTGTCCAGTTTCCTGAACTCATCCAGCCAAAGGCATCCTAACATCTCTCTGAGAAATTGTCTGTTTCATGCTTTTACTGTTAGGAAGTTTTTTCCTAACATTTCAGCTATCACCAATGATGAAGTAGCAGAACAAGTTCAGATCCTCAAAAACATTTGGACCATAGATACTATATACATCCTGATATTTCAAATAACCTTCACATTCCCTCTTCCTTTCAGAGTGGGAACATATTGTTTAGGAATTTGAGAAAACTCAGTATTTCAAGTAATGGAATTATTATAAATAGCAAAATCTTAGTTCTGCTTGGCACTACCCTCAGGTGGCTTTGCAGGTCTTAATCTCTAACTCTGGCCACAGTATAAAGACAGCTGGATTACTGAATACATTTTTTATTATCCTTCTGAAGGTGGGCAATTTTGTATTTGTGGGCAGTATTGTCATTCTACAATATACAAGAATGCATCTCCAAGCCAAGGGGAGATAAATTCAACTCTTCTCAATGTGTAACCAATATTTTTAATATTAGAGAACTACAAATCTGTAATTAGTAAAGAATTGTAGGAATGATGTTCCATTTTATAAGGCAATAATCTAGCTCCCTAATGGTCAAATCATAAGACTGATGACAAAAATAATCTGTTATCTGATGCTGGAAAGAAGTTAAAAAATCAATCCTGTTATGCTACAAGTGAAGCTATTCTAATTTATAGAAAGAATAAACAAAGTAAGCCCCTCCCATATAAATTCTAGAAATGAATATTCTCCCTCCCCTTTTTAATAATGAAACTTAAACAACTACAAAGTTGTCTTAATGAATGGGGTGGTGAATAAATTTAATAAATAAACAAACACAGTATAATAAAATAGATTATTTCTTCAGGAAATTGTTATTTTGGCATAAAAGTCCTTGACTTAAAACCATCATTTAGCAACCCGTTCAAAGTTACAACGATACTTACAACAGGTCTTCGCACTTAGGAGCATTGCAGCATCCCCTTAGTCAATTGTTAAAAATTGTGACACTTGGCAATCCGCATGTATTTATGATGGGTGCATAAATACCAGAGTCATATGATTACCATTTGCTATCTTCCCAGCCAGCTGCCAACAAGTAAAGTCAATGTGGGAAGCAGGATTTGCTTAACAACTGTATGATTTATTTAACAATTACAGCGATTCGTTTAACTGTGAAAAAAGGTAATTAAATCAGGCATAGTATCTTCAACAAGTGCAGTTTCAAATGCACCCGATCAATGGACATTTTTTTATATCCGAGAGTAAGTATTTAGCTGCATTTGCCTCTAAGTTGTTTTTTGCAATGTTCATGTTGACTGCATACAGGTGATCATTTTCTCAATTGTCCAAAACAATTGTCTAAAAGAAAAAGAAAACAACCCTCTTGTTCAGTCTTCCTATATGTCTCTCATATCTATTTATAAGGACCATCAGTTTCTGCACTATGAATTGCCTAAACATAATTGAACAGTAAGTTCAACAATGGTTCGAGTGATCTGTATTACTATAATGGCATTACTGTATTACTTTTAAAGCAATCTGTGATGTTCAATGACAATTGCAAAGTAGAATTAACTGCAGATTTGGAGATTTCTTTAAAAATTATTGATCAGACTACTGAAGTGAGAATGAGTCACAATGCTTTCAACTGAAATTTTCACCATTGTCAAATAGTCTTGAATTTGTCTTTGCATATTTTAATACACATAAAAAGGTTACTCTGCCAGTTGTGACAGACTCTAGGGTACAGTGCTCATCTCTATTTCTAAGTCGAAGAGCTAGCATTTGTCTGAGGATACTTCCGTGTTCATGTGGCTGGCACAACTAGATGCCAATGGCACACAGACACTGTCACCTTTCCCACTAGAGGAGGAGGCACCTATTTATCTACTTGTGTTTGCATGCTTTTGAACTGCTAGGTTGGTGGGAGCTGAGGCGGAACAGCAGGAACTCACCCTGCTGTACAGCAACACCAGGTCTTGAACTCAGGCTGCCAACCTTCTAGCTGGCAAGCTAAACTCTTAACCGCTTGCGCCACCATGCCTATGTTTAATATACATAAATGTGCTATGTTGATAGTTTTAATATATTTCCTGTGTATTTTAAAGAACTATATTTCACTACTACATTACTTTAATATACTTTGATTACATGCCATCAAATCAGTGTTGACCTTTAGTAACCATACAAATAGACCTTCTTCCAGAAGATTTAATATACTTACTGGACATTTATTATAGATCTACCCGCTTGGCTTAGCGTATTACATGTGTTGCATTTTTCATTTTGTCTGGTTTCTGTGGAGTTACTGGAATGGACCTTTAATAGATACAGATACAGAACAGACACTTTTCATTTAGCCTCAAAATTAATTTAATATATAAAGCACTGAAATCTGCTATTTACTCTCTGGCATATTAGAAAAATAGTTTCAACTACTAGGTGAACAGATCCTTTTCATCATGGAAATTCAATACATATCCTTTACACTGAATAGAACTCTAACAGTTTTGCACCAAGAATTCTCAACTACAATAGTCTTTCATTAGAGATGTGTTCTGATTATTTCTCCCAAAATTCCCAGCAGGAGCATTGGGTATCATATTGGAAATGATAGGCTAGGAAGATAGATAATGGTAGTTTAAGGGTCTAATTTTTTTTCAATGTGCTTGCTTAATCCAGGATTTAAAGTAGGGATAATATTTATTTGGATGTTTATCCCATTTAATTTCTTGCTTTATCACATGCTCAGTAGTTGCACACATGCATTACTTTAAATTTAGTTCAGCACTGTAACATGCTTTCAATATCAAATAATTAAAGTTTTCTGATATGAGCTATGATAAAGATGATATTAAAATAAATAACTAAAATTAAAACTGGAGGTTTTACAAATTTTTAAAAAAAAAACTATGTAAATTTACTTGTTTTTTTGTAAGTCTTCACTATTTCCAGATCATAAAAGGTAAATTGTAAAGGTTTCCCCTTTCAGTCATGGCCAATTCCAGGGGGCAGTGCTCATCTCTGTTGCATAGCCAAAGAGCATTGTCCAAAGATGCTTCTGTGGTCATGCGGCTGACATGATTATACGCCAAGGCACATGGATGCTGTTACCCTCCCACTGAAGGTGGCACCTATTTATCTACTTGCATTTTTACATGCTTTTGAACTGCTAGATTGGCAGGAGCTAGGACAAGTAATGGGAGCTCACCATTACAGTTACAATGCCTGGGTCTTGAGCTTCCAGATCATATGGAACCTTTAAATAGCATATGCCCCATTTAAAGATGGACAAATCAGGGAGGTTACAAAAATCAGAAAGAAAAAACGCAAATCTGGAGGTTACATTATCTGCCTCTCAGAAAAATCATGGCAAGGGGAGGACAAGTATAGAACCCAATCAAGGGAAAAGTTAAGAGGCTGCTTTCCTCCTGTTGCCAGGATTGTGCCATTCCAAGTTTGCCCTTGGCACAGTTCTGCCAGACTGAAGGAGAATGCCAGCCTCTGCCATCTGATCAAAGACATACGGGTTTATATAAAATCCAAGTCTGCAGTAATCTGGTTTGGAAGTCTGAAAGATGGGAGATAAATTTTCTAGATAACATACAAGACCAAATAATCTAACTTTCAGGTGCTGCAAAGTATTCCGTTTTTCTTACAGAGGTGGGTAGGGAAGGCAATATTCAAATCATTTTTCCTTGATGGCCCAAATAGATTCATTATGGCAATTATATTTTATATACAAAACAGATTTAAATCCATAGTAGTTGCCTACTTCTGGATTAGGGTTTATATAAGAAGAGCCTCCAAGCCATATTCTCACAATACTGCATTTCAAACTGCAAGTTTCCATCAAGATACCTGAAAAGAAAATGCATAAAATATCAGAACTAGATCTCAGCCTATTATTTTGCTTTAATTGGCCTCTTAATGTACCAATAGGATTTCTGATAAAGGGAATTCTGCAAAGAGTCCAACTTCACTTAAAGCTCTGTTTCCTTGCACAGCAGCAAAGGTTCACTTTGTGTCTGTTTGTGGCATAAGGTATCTGCAAAGGGCAGCAGCAGGTGCCATGCTTTAAATATAGCTCCTAAGTCCACATTCTCCACAGTTACCATATAGCACAACAATCAGACATGAAGCAAAATATACTCCCTTCTGATAAAAATTCACAATTGTGCTGCATGGTACCATTATAAAAAGATTACATTGTGAGTTTAAGCATTTTTTATTTTACCCTTTCTCCAAAAGACACAGAATTGCGAATATAGCTCTCACCTCCCCAACAATTTTACTAAGAGATCAATTCCATGCAAAAGCAGAGGATGACAGCTAGCCACTAATCTAGTTATTACCCAGTGAACCTGAAAGAGAAGTAACATTCAAATCAGGATTTTCCCAACCAGAGTCCAGCACTGTACTCCTTATACCAGACTGATGTGAATCTTAGAAGAAGTCTACTTCAGTAATTTCATAAACAGGAAACTTTACATTATTTCATCATGTGGGAGTATTATATTTCTATTCTGAGGAAGTACCAATGTAAAACTAAGCTGAAAAGAGTAAAACATTGTCAGCTTGTTTGGAGGAGGTAAGATGTATGTTAAGGCAGCATCGTGAAATATTTAAAGAGATTACAGACTGCACCTTGACAATAACACACCAGAATATATAACTGATTCAGGAAACTGCATTTAACTCTTAAAAGTTAAAAGTTCTCCTGAAGCTCAATAAAAACTGAACACAAAAATGAGCTGAATTTAGAATATTACTGTACCTCCTGTGTCTTCACTATTTTATTTTTCACTCAATGGAATTTAAATTTTCCTTCCTTTCTACATTCCTTTTGCTCTCACTTTAGACAGCAATAGCAGCAATATCATTTGTACAATGCAGGTACTGTGCTACAGTGTCCTTTTCCTTTTTATGCTGCAATTTTAGTTGGGACAATTTTAGTTGGGACAATTTGAGACTCCTTTCAAGTGTGTAAGTTTCTACTCAGTGAGTGACTCAATCTCTAATGTTAACATGAGCCTTAAAAGCAGGGTCTAAGAAAGAAAATTAAATTCCTTTTATCTCTTCATACAACAGTGTGCTTCTACATGGTGTGTTTAGAGATGAGGAGACTTGTATCACACATGCCAATAGGATTGGTCTTTGGCACCAACATTATATCTAAATATGAAGCAGGAGAATTAACATATTTGGATTCCTACCTCCTGAGAACAGTTTGAATGGTGATGCAAAAAAATAATAATCCTCAGACATCCAGGGAATAAAACTTATCTGGAGGCTTATAAATCTTGTCATCTGATGTTTTGATGTCACAGTTGAGTTTTTGACTTCATTGCACAGTCTTTATCAAAACCAATTAAAATTTAA
>JANHZU010005705.1:0-14014 GCA_032468055.1 Acrochordus granulatus | reverse complement strand
AAATTCCCTTCTATTTTCAAACAATTTGTGATTGCCAGGTAAGCCAGGGACCTGCTACAAGCTGCAGCTAAACACTTCCTTAGGCAAACAAGATTAAAATCAATTTTTTTGGAACTGACCATGTTTATTATACAAAGAAGAATCAGTTTTCTAGAACAGAACACCGTAATAATGCTTCAGTATCCATATAACTGCAGAAAGTAGACCTATTGCTTTCTATATTTTTAAGTTTTCTCTTTTCTGTTCAATTGGACATGTCACACATATAACTTTCCCTCTTTTGTTTTCCTGTGTTGGTATCAATTTAGCCCATGTGGAGATCCAAGGATTTCAAAGCGTCTCTTCCTGACAGGTAACCTCTCACAGGAGAGACAGCAGTTCATGATCCACAAAGAGAACAGGAGCAGGATTTCTGTTCCAGATTGGGTAATGCAACAAGACAGCCCAGTGCTCTCAGAAGGCAAGGCAGAAATGGATGCAATATGGGCACCCAAGGCAAGGGCTCAGCTGCTCCAACACACTGTGGTGTTGGATGAGAACTACTCTAGATGAGCAGAGCTTCTGGAGGTGTTATACCTACCAGCAGCAATAGAAGAAAGCTGAAGGTGTTTCATTAAAAGGCCTCACTTAAAGATCTGCAAGGCTGATTCAAGCTGAATGAGTTTCAATATTGCCTTGACATATCTCTTGCTGATTAGGTAGATAAGACATCCACATGAAGCAAGCCTCGTCATCCATTTTAAAGTTCCCCTGGCACTCAGTTTGTGCACTTTGCATTTTCAGTCAGTTCCCCTCCCACATTCAGAAAATTAACAGTCAGAGGCACTATGGAGAAAGATATGCCTGACTCATAAATAATGGAAGCTGGGCCCATGAGCAAAAGGCCAAAGCAATGGCAACTATGACAGGAAGTGACAGCAGCTCTTATCACATCCCTGAATTTAATCCAGCTATTATAGGTATGAGTGTGTGTGTGTGTGTACACACAAAACCACCTAGCTGAAATAGAAGGCTTAAGCCAATCTGATCACCAGTGTCATCTCTGCTTAATTCCAAGCCTTTAGGCTTAAATATATCATGGGTTCATCTGTCAGCATTCTCAGGAGTGGAAAAATGTTTGAGAAATCAGGCAATATAGACACTGGCCTTCTCTACCTCTACCTTTTAGATATTTTGAAATTACTACTCTATTCCTTAGAGTAACATGATTGGAAGTGTAATCCAGAATGTGTGAAGGCCGCTACACTTGGGAGAAGTGTCCCATAACTTTAAAAAACTGGTACTCCCTTTTCCGGTGTTTTTCATGACTACCTTTTCCAATGCTTTTCATGACTACCTTATGATGCTTATTATGGTGGAAGGGTGGCCACCCAGAATGCCTCTACGGGGCTCTCAAGTCAGAGATGGCTTCAGTTAACGAACTAAGTGAATATCTGCAACTGTTACTTAAAGATGTGCTACCTGATAGCTAGCTGGGGCTTACGAGAATTGTAGTCCAAAACAACTGCAGTGTTTGCCCTATGAGCTCAGCCATGGATAACACTCAAAACTCACCATTTTCTGCACTTGGCAGACTGAATTGTAGCCTAATCATAAAGGTTCTGAATTTGTAAAACATCACTGGCTAAAATGCTGCAGGTTAATTTATTGTTCTGTGTGCAATATAGCTACTGTTCCAATTTTTGGAAATTACACATTATCATATGTTCATACAAAACACACAACTGCTGAAACTGAGTTATTCCACTGAGGTTATTTCTCTTCTTGTTCAAAATGAGAGCTGGCATTTGAGTGCACGCTTCTATTTTATTAAAAAGATTTAGTGGAGTGTACTGAAATCCCCTCTTCCAATGAAGTATCTTCCTAGTTCTAAGACAAGACTGCATTTTCTGATCTTAACTGCACTCATTTGGCCAAGACAGCTGCTCTTGCAGGAAATTGAAAAAAAAACAAACCTGTAAGCATGTAAGTGTTGGGACATACAGTATTTTAAATTTTTAAAAAGTAATAGTTGTCAAGGCATTCCTCATGTAATTCAGAGACTTTTTCCTGTAAAGCTGAAGCTGACAAGGGATTCTCACAACAGGAACAGAGGAGTAACAGAGGAGACAAAGAGGCTGATAAAAGGATGGTGAGCTAGTGTGATGATATGCATGTAGGTCAAAACCCAGATAACATAAGTAGCAATCGGTCAATCCAGACATGAAAACTCTCCACTGCTATGATGCAATTTCAAACATTACCTTGTTTTTCAAGCAGTTTTTAAACCCCAATCAAATATTTACTGAAGGGAGAGAAAGATGGCACTTTATGTATCAATCAAATACAGTGGAACCTCAGACTGCGAGCATAATTCGTTCCGGAAGAATGCTCTTAATCCAAAACGCTCTTAAACCAAAGCGAGGTTTCCCATAGGAAACAATGTAAAGTCAGATGATCCATTCTACGCACCCAAAAAATATTCATAAAAAATAATTTTCAATGGTATTTTATGTAAAAGTGATTGTCTCTAATATCTGAAACAAGTAACAATCATTAATTCACAATGTAAAGTAAAAATAAAACAAATTAACCAGCACTTTAACTTTTGCTGGAAGATTTTGAGGCAGGGCCCAATCCAAGCCAGGCAGAGAATAACGACTGTGGTTCAATTTGGGTGATGGTTTTTGATGGTCCCTCGGTTTATGGAAGAGGATTTCCACCCAGCCTTGAGTTCTGTCCTCTCTTGTTTCTGTACAGTTCTTAGGAAGTTCATCTGGCCTTTCCTGGGAAGCATGGCTGCTTTACTATTAATCTTGTCTCTATGGATCAGCTCCGAAGCAGATTCTGGCCATCAGCTGCTGCTCAGCCAGCGCTGTCTGGGGGCCCCCGGCTGGATTGGGAGGATCTGCTGCTCCTGCCGCTCAACGACAAAATGGCCTTTTCCCTTGGCAATGCCCTTCCAGGGGTCTTTCCTGGATGGTTTAACATAACCTGCCTCCATGCTATGAGAGAGGGAGAAGAGATGGGCAGGAGGGGGATGGGAAGGGTGCGCTGGATGGTGCCATGAGAGGAGGGCTGTGTGTATGTGTGTGAGTGACAGGAAAGATGGAGGGTCAATCTTCATACCTGGAGTCCTGGCTGACATGAGGGAGATGAGAGGGAGGAGAGGAACGGGGAGGGTGATTGCTTGGAAAGAGAATCTGGAATCTGAATCTCGGAAGTTCTTTCTTTTGAACGTCTTTCGCTTAATTTACACTTTCTACGCAGCAAGAGAGAATCATCATCGGCTCCGTTATGAGATTTCCTGTGAAAGCTCATTGCACGGTGCTCATCTTGCAAGTTTTTGCTCATTAACCAAATTAAATTTTATTCAAAAATTTTGCTCTTCTTGTGGAATACTCATGAACCCAGGTACTCGCAATCCGAGGTTCCACTGTACTGAAAAACACTAAAATGCATATTATTGTCTAATATAAGACAACAGGGGAACAAAATAGGAACACAGTGGTTTGCAAAACTGTTTGGATTTATATTCCTTGTAGAATCCCTGTTTTACTAGCTAATTAGGGGAAAGGGAGTCCATGAAAGATGTATGTCTGGTAAATCTAAATTTATATAATACATATAAATTTATGCATTAATTGAATGTATATCTTAATCTACATAAACTATATTGTCTGGACTGATTTACAAAAAAAGTAGATTAATCTGTCATTTAACAAATTAGTTTGAATTCAGGTTTTGTCCATTGTATCCAGGGTCTGTAAAATGAGATCTGACAGTTCATACACCTGCCATTCTCCTTGTTCATACTAGTTTTCTGATGCACTATGTACATCTGACATTACTGACATTAAATATTAAAATGTGATTTACAATACCTGGCTTATTTCCAGAATATCTGCTTCCTGCCCTACATGTAGTCTTGACTTATGGCCACAATAGGGACCAAATTCATTGTTAAGCAGTGTGGTTGTTAAGTGAGGTCTCATGACTGCACCAATTTTATGACCATTTTGCTATAAACATTAAGCAAGTCATTACATGATTGCAACTTGCAACCTCCCACTGGTTTCTCCACTTCTCAGTATCCAGCTGGGAAAGTCAAGAATGGTGATCATGTGACTGCAGGATGCTGCAACTTTCAAAAGTACAAGACAGTTGCTAGTGAATCCAGTGTCTGGATTGCAATCACATGAATCACTAGAATCCAGTGTCATCATGCAATCACATGAATCACTAGAATCCAGTGTCTGGATTGCAATCACATGACCACGGGGACACTGCAATGGTCATATTAGAGCCAGTTGCAAATCACTTTTTAGTGCCATTGTAAATTTGAACAGTCACTTAACCCAAATGGTCTTTAAGCAAGGACTATCTATATAACTACTTCACATTCTAAACCCAATTATGTATGATCATTCTGCAATGCCCTGGAGGGAGTTTTCCATAGCCCAGAAGATTGCCTTCCAAAGACATGTTGGACACTTAGAGTGTTTAGATTCCTTCAAGCTTGTCACTAGCTGCCTCCTGTAGGAAGGTGCACCAGTTTGGCTACACAAAAGAATCATAAGTTGGGGAAGAAATAACTGTATAACTGAGTGCAAACAAGGCCATGTTTCCTAAACTGATGCTTCTTCAAAAATGTTGAATTGTAGATCCCAGCATATCCAATCAGCACTGTCATTCAAGTCAGCTGATGATTGGAATTATAAACATTAGAATGCACAAAATTGGCAAAGAGAGAGCATATGCTTGCCTTAAAGGGTCAGTAACAAAACAGCCAGGACATCAGCAGCCCCATCTGCCATTAAGCATTATGACTTAAATAAAAAGGATGATTAAACTTAATTTTCTGCAGCATCCCTGGACAAGTAGCTAGAACAGATCTTTAAAAAAGGGGTTAGCAATGTAAAAGGCTACTGTAGTGAGAGCAGCAAATTCAGGATCAATGTTACATGTTTCCAATGTGTTACTTTTGGGATTAAATACAAGGTCTGACATTTGGGAAACTCTTTTTAAAGTGGCTCACTTGGAAATTATTCCCTGTTTCAATATGTCTAAGGGTATGTATATAATGGTGAACTGTTAATTATTATATTATTTATTTTCTTCAATTTTGATTGCTTTTGATTATATTGATGCACACTACCCACAGTCATAAATTATGGCCTAAAAATTTCTTAAATAAAATAATAATAACAAATGTTCACAATTTAGAATCCCTCTCTCTCCAAATACAACATTTTCCAGTTCATGTTCCTGGAAAATAAGACCCAATAATAGCAATAACCAATGTCTCCTTCAAGATCCACTCTGAATCCATCTTCTCAAAATGCTTCTTCATGAATACAAGTTGCTGTTTCCACCAAGTAACCTCACAGGCTCCCCCTACAGGGGTTTCTTCAAGGAGGGGATCAAAAAAGTCAAGATGGTATCATACATAAAAAGGGACAGGACTCTGATGACAGGGCTATGGTCTCCTTGACCTTTTTGATCATCCACCCCCCATAAAACCTTCCCTTATTTTCTATAGGCTTCTACACCTCAGGAAAAAAGTGGCAGGATTGTCTCTAGCTCGTTGATACCCGTCATTTATTAAGAATGTCTCTGTGTCCTTATCAATAAATTTAGGAGATTTTGTGGATATTACATTGCCTAACTTTCTTACTGGATGTCATCTATGAGATCAAGCAAGGAGGCTTGCATCCAGGCCTCATAAGAAAAAAGAACATGTGTAGGCTGGGCAACTGCTTGCTTAAGACAACTTGCTTTGCTTCTTCTCCCAAGGTTTCTTCCATAAAAACCTTTTCCTTCCTTTGCAGCTCAATGCTATGGTTTGACATTATTGCTCTGATCTCCAGGATTTGATGCTGTTTTCTCTCCTGTAATCTTAAGAAAAAGTAAAGCCACCAGCAAATTGCCTTTTTGTTGTTGTTTAATGGAAAGTGCAGTGCAGTTAGATTATGAATGGTGAGATCCCGATGTAAAGCTAGCCTTAATCACGTATACTCACTGGACATCTTTGGGACAGCTGCAGGTTCTCTGTCTAACAGGGCTGCTTACATAGGGAGCAAAAGCAGAGAGCGCTATTTAACTGCAGTGGAACCTTGCAAAACGAAGTTTTTACAAGACGAGCAAAATTTTTTAATGAAAGTCCACTAGACAAGTGGCAAACTCGCAAGACGAGCAAAGCTTCGCGCGATACCTTATGCATCATCAGTCAGCGCGCTCTGTATTTCCTGTTCAGGCAGTAACCACGCAAGAGTTCTGTCGACGCTGCCACATGCAGTTTACTCCATTACTGTCCATGGATTGTGCTGTGAGATGTTGCTGAGGGAAAAGGGGAAAGGCCCTTTTGCCTCGAGCAGCGGCAGCTACACATCCTCTGAACCAGCAGGGGGCGCCGGATAGCAGCCGGCCTAGCAGCAGCTGAGGTCAGAACCTGCCTGCCTCCACGCAGATACGTAAGTGCTGGTTAGTTTGCTCTATTTCTGCTTTATACTGTGTGTTAATCATTGTTTGCTATGTTTATAACTTGTTTCAGATGTTAGGGACAATCATTTCTACATCAAATTCTGGTGAAAATGATTTTTTGTGAATATTTTTGGGGGCATGGAACGGATCATCCAATTTTCCATTGTTTACAATGGGAAACTTCGTTTCGCTTTAAGAGCATTTTGTGCTAAGAGTGTTCTTCTGGAACAGATTAGTCTCATCTTGTGAGGCATCACTCTAATTCCAATTTGGCTTAATAATGGCTATAAACTTTGGCAAGGGGCAACTACCTCCGTTTGGGCCAGTATAATTACAAAGAAAAGGTAAGCAATCTGTTGTCCTTCAGAAATTTCATTGGCTCCAGGCAACAAGGTGCTGCTGATCTTCCAGTACAGGCCACATGGAGAGTATCAGATTGTGACTGTGAAGCACACTGCATTTCACTTGCTGATCCCCATCCAGCAACCAACCTAGAACTGCATGTGCTCCTCACAAGAATGGGATTAAAGCAATAAGTAAATGAGGAATTGATGGAGATAATTTCTTGAAGTTTACCAACAATTCTAAAGTTGGAATTTAACTTCTCCTTGGTGTGAGCAGTTGGAAGAACAAATAAGCTCCAAAAGCAGAGATTCAAACCTGAATGAATTCAATAATAGATCTGAGGCCCAATTCTAATTAATATTATAGAAAGACAGCCCTGCAGCAACCTGAAGCTCTCTAGTGATTTGTTAGTTTTTTTTAAAAAAGATATCTATTTGGAAATGTATACTGTTTTACTGCTGCTACCTGTATGAGCCAAAGAAATCTAGCAGAGCCAATTCAGTGGAAGAGGAGGAAAAATCCCACTTTAAGAAACTCAAACATGAACAAATAAAGGAAAATTTATATCCATTACATCAATAAAATCTAAAGCAATCAGTCCAGAGAGTGGGCAGAGACCAAGCCCAGGGAAACCAAACTCTGAAGTGCCAAATAAGGAGCATAAAAATTCCTCTCAGATAGGCTATATAGAAGAGGAAAAGGAAGTGCTGTTTGGTTTTTGCCTTTCATCTTGGGGAGAAGACAGGATCCCTTTCCAGGCTTGCCTCAACTTGCTAAGAAAATCCTCCAACCTATAAAATAACCAGAGAATCAGAACAAAATAAGCCAAGGGAATGGCAAAAGAGATCCAGATTAATGTGTTTTTGTAAAATTATTTTACTGATCAATGTGAGCTATGCTTTTCTATCTTGGGTCCTATTTTGTTCTACCGCTCTTATATGGATATGTATTCCTGCCTGCAAAAAAGCCCCTAAGTTAAAGCTGTAGGAATCACACTCTTCTCTTTTTCCCTTTCTCCCATTTCACTTGGAAGTAAATGCAAGTCTGCTCTGATATAGCTATCATGAATAGTAGTGATGTGCAGTGCTAAATGTTCTTAAGGGGAGAATGTTCTGGAGAATTCTGGAATATTCCTACTGACAGCAATCAGACTATTCTAGGGGTGATTGGGAAGTTTTCAGTATTGTCTGGAATAGGTGCATTAGCCTGGTCCGAAGGATGAACTGAAGAACTGCTTTTGCAAATCCTAGTTAAAACTATCACAAGTTTCACCTGCTGAAACTAGGTAGGACAAAGAGGCAATGCTGAGAAGATTCAAAAACTGTCTCTCTTGGATAGGCTAACTTACCTTGTCTGTCCTGACCTGAGGTCTGTTCAACACAGAGACAGAAAGAGGCCTGCACAAAAACGTGGAACTGTTCCTCACCTGCAGAAAGAAAAAACACATCACAGAAAAAAAACTTTCACTGGTAAAATAAGCTTCCCCACCAAGCACATTCTAGTTTTAAAGGCAAAAACCTGTTAAAGGAACAATTGTGGGATCAAACACGGTGATTTAATATGTTTTATAAAACCAGCTGTTATGATTTGTAAATCATAGTTTATAGCTTCATATTATGTGCAAACCAAATCATTAAAATTTGTTGAAACTGCAGTCAAAACAACAAAGGTTTAATTTGATTTGAATATGTCCACAATGGCCCCCAGAATAGCTATAGTGAAGTGTGCTGTACCTTTTCTAAAAGGGAAGGCATGGAGGCAGTAAAAAAAGGAAACACCTGCCAATTTCAGGTTGGAGGAAGAAGAATTCAAATTAAAGCATCTCTGGAAAATAGTTGCCCATTGCTTGAATATCTCACAATATTTGGTTCATTACTTTTTATCACTAAAAATGTTAAAAAGTGGTATCTGATTATCACCTGAAAACTTGTCATGCTAACCTTACCTTACTA
Source organism: Acrochordus granulatus (assembly GCA_032468055.1). Lineage (NCBI taxonomy): Eukaryota > Metazoa > Chordata > Lepidosauria > Squamata > Acrochordidae > Acrochordus > Acrochordus granulatus. The sequence goes on along the minus strand of JANHZU010005705.1, from coordinate 5,255 downwards.
ATTTCTTTAGTAAAATATGGGAATGCTCTAGACTAAGGAAGTTGGATTTTAGCAAGGCATTTCATGAGTACCCCATGGTATTTTGATTAGCAACCTAGTTAAATATTGATTGCTGGAATAGTTAATACTCTAGAACTAAATTTGAAAGAGGCTTGGTATGCTAGAGAAATAGAATGAAAAATTACAAAATAAAATTTCACAACAAATTCAAAGTTCTTTCCATACAAAAGATCAAATGTAGAGATATAGAATGGGTACTATCTGGCTTGACAAAACTACTTACAAAAATTGGAATTGTAGTTGATTGCAAACTGAATTTATGGTAGAAATGTGATGTGGCTACAAAAGACTTTCCAAAGACATTTCCAAATAATGAGAAATATTTCATTTCACTGTGCACTGGTCAGAAATCATCTTGAATATTGTATCGATTTCTGGCTAACACATTTTAAGAACCAGAATTCTCAAGCTGAATCTTCATTTGCACTAGACACAGACTACATAAACTGGACAGGTTGTACTCCCCCATATTTTGAACTATGCCTGTTCAAACCGCAGTAATTAGAGAGTGGAAAGTGCTATTCTCTTATCCTACCTATTACTGCAGCTATTCATCCAATATGTAGAATTCAATGTACAACCTACAGCAGAAACAGACACATTTGGAAGTGGGGGCCACACCTTTTAATTGTCCAAGGGTTACAGTGAGAAAGATAGTAATAGGGTTTCCAACCTGCGTTTTCACTCTTTTTCATTTTACTCTTTCATAGGTTTATTATGTCTATCAGAAAGTTAATAGACATTTGTTTTAATTTAATTTAAAGACTATAGGTAGGATAAAATAATATTACCATTATTTGACTGTCACGGCACTTGGCTGCATAATCTTGGGAGGCTGCAGGAGCTGAATGTAGTCCTGTGCCCATCCCTGTCCTATCCTAAGGTGGGAATAGCCATTATAATTCCAACATCAAAAGTAGGACCTATTTTCAGATAATGTGGTCAGTTATCAGAAAATCAAACTGGAAGGAAGATAATATTTATGAAATTCTGCGGGGAGGTCCCTCCTTTAACCACCTGTAATAGTTCACCTATAAGATTGGGAAAAGTTAAAACAAGGTCCAGAGAAAAGAAGATCCACTCTCAAAATAGAAATACAATCTGCTACTCACATTCATTTTGCCCACTCCTGATGAGAAGCAACTTTCAGCAGAAAAAAAGTGAACTGCTCAATCAACTTTATTTTGTTCTTTTTAGGAAAGAAGGTGAGATGATCATGGCAATAAAAAGTCAAGTTCTATCTCAGGAGGAAACAAAAATATATTTGGTGTGCATGATCTGTTGTAGAACTTCTTTAAATAAAAGAAAAGAGTTGTTCTGTATTCTGATGTTAGCAGAACATTTTAGATTAATGGAAAAATAGTAAAAGAACAAGGGGTTTCTAGGACCAAAAGGTAGGAACACTAAAATATGCATAATTCCCTTGCCATAAACCATCTCACTCCAATTTGTAGCTCTGCAGCAAGAGTTGCTAAGATATTTTATCTTGAGGATAAAGAGTCAGAACTAAAAGAAATCTTCAGGAAGGTCTTCAGGACAAACTATACTACAATCCCTGCTTGACTGTATACTTTCAAGTTATACAGTTCATTGATTCTAACATATTTGTCAACATGATCAATTGTTTTGAAAGCCCACACACTACTAAAAATGCCCAAGAAGACACATCTTAGTTACTTACCAGGGTGGAAGCAGAAATTAACTTTGCACAAGTGTACATATTCAGGGATGTTGTGGGTAACCACATTCAACAACTGAAAAACAAAACAAATGCCAAGATATTAGGAAAAAGTATTCATGGCTTCCATTATCTGCCACAAGTATGAACCTGCAGATCTCAATGGCTACAACTAAGATTGGCAACTCTGTCACAAAGTCCTGTGGTTGCTAAGCAGAAAATCATGTGACTATGATGGGTTCATGAACTCAGTTTTGAATGGTTACTAAACAAGGCAGTTGATAAGTGAGTATTACCTGTATTATATTTGGAAGATCTGTCAGAAACAACTTAGGCAGGACAGCAGTAATAAATGAAAAGGTAAATACGATGGGAAATGCTCAAAAACAGTATACAACATTTTATTTGTGGGATAAAAGGAATGATTAGCACAAGCAGGGCTTCACAAATTTTAGATACTGGCTGGTCAAACATTCTAGTATATTTTTTCTTTGGAAGGAGGTAATCTAGTTTCATTTACTATGTCCAGATTAGATTTTGAACTTTACATTATATCCAAATCTCATGATTTTATGACACAATCAATGCGATTCCTTACAAATTCTTAAGATTATCCTACGAGAATATTTGTTTATATAAAGTGGATATAAAGTCACCTGTGGAAGATATTCAGATGGACAGCAGAGAGGTAGAGACAGCAGAGGTAGAGGGAGACTGCAAATGAAGGAACAATTTTCAGAATGTCAGCTAATTTTACAGTTGTTAAAATCTGGCACTTCTGAATCTTGGTTGTTTAACAGCAAGTATAAGATGTCCGTCTTATATTGCTTTTATGAAGCAAGCTTGGGAAAGTGAGAATGGATGTGTGAAAGGACTATGTGCCTCATTCATTTATCAAACACAAAGGAATCCCTGGATCAGAATCCTGTTTGTACCAGATTCTTGTTGACTGATTTCCAGATTTAATTTAAAAAATAAAGCAAACCCTGCAAGGCTGAAATCCACCATCTTGTTATACAAACTGCCCTAATTGCATGTCAGCAACTGGGTTCCATGATTTAGCCTGCAGACAGAACAGAAATGGCATTTGCATTCAGATGTTTTCTAACACATAGGATTGAACTATATGTGGATCCTATCTCTGGACAAAGGCATATAGCAACTACAAATGTGCATCCATTATTCAGGGCATGGTGGTCTCAAATCAATATACAGTTTATATGAGCTATACAAAATGAGTGCTTCTCTTCTCTCCTGCAAATATTTCTTTTTACACAGAGCCATTTTGCCATTAGCACCACAGTAATAACTCCTTTTTATAAGCTACCCGATAAGCTTGCTATTAAACACAGATGGCCAGAACTGAAAATTAGATATGGACTCTGTTTCAAATTGTTCTCAAGGCACCAGCATGAGATTCAAGAGAGTTCATGTTGAACACTAAACCTACATGGCAGCGCCTGAACTCTCAGCCTCATCTATAGGACATAAATTCTGGAAGAAGGTGCCTATCAGACTGGAGGACAGCTTGATTTGCTTTTGCAGGAATTAACAGTTTAAGAGTAAGTCAGATAAAACCTTTCACTACTTGGGGATGAACAATATAGGAAGAGGGAAGAACTCAAGTTTTATTCATTTTTATAGGAAAAACAGCTTATAGCATACTGTATCATCAGTCACTAATACATACATTTATTGGAACAGCAATGATAACTTCCATAATTGAGTAATTTTTTATTCACGGTTTACAATCAAGTAGTAGTAGCCCTCCTGTGGATAAGCCTACTTTATAGCTAACTGTCTTAGTATGATTCAGAGCAGAGTAACCATTTTGCTCACGTACATAATCCAAAGTATTTCCTGTGGGGTTAATTATAAGGAACTGACAAAGAAATATGCTTCATTACTTTCATTACACATAGAACAAGCTGCTGTTAAAGGCAATGAAAAAGCCTAGCAGAAAAAAAGGAAATTATATATAAAAAATCCACGTCAGCAGCAACTATCTTTCAAACTCAAAACAAATGGAAAACCCAGTATTTCCCAACAAAGTCTCATGCACCAGTTCAGAAAAATTGAAGCTAACGGTTCTCCCATTATTTCTTAGCCAAATTTCAATGTAGTTGAAGGCCTATTCTATTCTGAATATTTCAAGACATACCAGAGGACTTATTATTCAGATTTTTTATCCCATGTTTATTACTTTATAAGTAACTCAAGGCAGAGCATACATAATACTCTTTCCTCCTCTTATTTTTCCCACAACAACCCTGTGAGGTGGGTTGGGCTGAGAGTGAGTGATTTGGCCAAAGTCGCTCGCTGGTTTTTCTGCCTAAGATGGGATTAGAATTCACCATTTCCTAGGCCAGCACCTTCACTATTACACCAAACTGAAATAAAGGTGAGATACATTACCTTATTTGCACAATATTTCAGAAAATATTACTAACAGCACAAAAAATCCTATTTTTCCCAATCTTTTTCATATCCAATATGGATGATTTTCAAGTGCAAATGGGAAAAGGGAGCCTAGTTCTTGAGCTGTGTCTGCTAAAGGTGAGAATGAGCAAAATTGGACAGAATTGTCTAAAAGATCTCTGGGTGTCTTATGATAAATAATGTATCAGTAATCTTATGGAGATAAACTGTTTAATAGTAACAAATTTATTCCCATTCCCATTAAAATACACTGCTGAAACATTTGTTTGCAAAGAGGCTGTGAATTCTAATGATTTCTGGTAATGTAAGAAGTTCAGGTATAGAATTAGGAGCAGGGAAGATCCAGGTTTTATCCGTTTCAAATTTCAGAAGTTTACCGGGAAACTTATTATCAGCCACTCTACTTCAGCTCCACCTATCTCAGTAGGTTTTTGTTGTGGGACAAACCGCAGGAGAGAGCAGTAAGTGGGTTGTCTCGACTTCTGAGAAGAAAAGTGGGCTACAAATATGTAAATTACTCAGAACCAAGTCCCGGGCTCTGAATTTGGCAACTCAATGCATCTTTTTTTATTCAGTTTCAGCAACTTTTCTGCCAATCTCCAGGATAAAAAGTCAATCTTGTGAACGGGAACCTCACCCATTCCTGAGCTAGAATGATGGAAAACGGAGAAAAGCGGACATGAAAGAAAAAAGAGGCTGTGCAGGATCTGATCACGAGATCACAGGGTGATAGACCGCGCTCAACGCTGGAGAGCCTCATTTCGCCAGCCGCAGGAGGGGGCATTTTGGCGCTCACACGCCTCCCTTTCGCCGCCTTGGCGCCCGGCTCGCAAGCTGGGCAGGGGCAAAGCTTTCCGCCTGCGTTTAGAGTCGGGCGTCCTCCGTGGCGAGCGACCGCAGGAGGTTGTACTGAAAGCGACACGAGGCACACCGATGCCTGACACGGCAGCTTTCGCTTTAGTTGCAGCTCATCTGAACCGGCTTGGGCCGAGCCTCTGCCCACGTCAAGAGGGCTTGGCGCGCCTGCTGAAGAACGAGCTTCGGGCGGAGGGGGCTGCTTCGTCGTGCGCATCGGCCT
>JANHZU010005704.1:31175-47944 GCA_032468055.1 Acrochordus granulatus | reverse complement strand
GAATAAACTCTTCCTCTTCAAGCAACTGTCTTCACTTTGTTATTTTCTGCCCCGCTTGGATCAGATCCTCTTGGATCAGACCCGGTAACAGTATCTACTAACAAAAGTAATGATGAATGTTAGCTTATAAAAAGGAGCATCAAAACTCCTTGACCCTGAAGGGGCAAGAAAAGATAGGTTGTCTGGCCATATTCTTTGTATTAGTAATTAAAACAAAATTTTAGTTTTTTTGTAATGTCACCTTATTGGGCTTTATTTCATTTTTTAATACTTTTACTTGTAAGCCTACTAGAGTTGTTGAGAGTCAGGTAGCATACAAATTTAATAGATAAATAAATCTTTAATTTTTTTGAAAAATGCAGGTTAACGCAATATGTAATGCAATAGTCTAAAATAGGGTTGTGGTGTTTGTTTTTTTTTTTGTCTGCAATGGCTTATATCAAGACATTTAGCCTCCATGAACTTTGAGCTGAATAAAAAATTCACATAAATAAAGAACAAACATTGGTGAAAGAAAGGCACTACTTTTTATCAGAGCTATTAGTGGATCACACAATTAAATGAGTTAAATACATTTAGCTAAATACGTTTTGTATTTATGCAGAAAATTTGATAATATCTCATCAGTCTAAGATATTTCTTCTGCATAATGGCCCCATTTTGGACAAATAAACAATAGTACACATCATCCAAGCCTTAGAAATAAAACATATTCATAAGAAGGTCCAGAAATCACTGCAGATATCAATAAAAGTTATTGGCTTTATAAATAAACTTCTTTCATGGCAAGACTTTCAAAGGAAACCCTACTGATTTTAATTCTCACCACAACCACCACCATCACATACAATTATGGGTAAGTCTAAGCACAGGGTGAAAAAAAAATCATTAAAGTTATAATTAAAAGACACAAAAATATTCCCAGTATTCTATTTGCCAACAATATCCAGATTTTCCTTCCTGCCTTGTCTTGCACATTTGTTTTTAGTATATTGTTTATGATTGAGTTCTTCACAAATTGTTTCTGTTTAAAGTAAGGCAGTCAGTTTGTTCTATGCTGCATTAATAGGAATATGACTTGCTAAATTCCCTTCAGACCTTGAGATTCTGGGGAGACTCAAGGAATGTTATAATGTGGTACTGGATAAGCTAGAAGAAACTGAATAAAGAGTATTTACATGAAGCCCAACATTATAAGATCAGTTTACAAAGACTTGCAAGTTAGCAAAGAATGGGAGTCCAAGCAATGATTATATTCACTCTCTGATTGTTTCTATATTATTTTAAGTTTACATTATTTCAGGTCACATTCATATTATAGCATAGTGAATTCTGTGTGAAAAAGATATTAAGGGTATTTTCTTGGGTAATAAACACAGAAAACTCTGTAGCTGTTCAGAACATAAAATATGTTCTGCAACAGATTTCAGAAACCTATAATACCATTAATGTAAAAAGCATACTGATCCTTTATGGTCTCCTAGGAAATAAAGATAAACTAGGCATATCTTATCAAGTTTGTCTCGATCTCTAATTCCAACACAGTATAATCCTTTAAAGCTTCTGTACTGCTAGGCCAAAGATGCTAGAAGGTAGTAATGATAGCAACTACTCTACTTTTATCCTAAAATTTTGGGTTGTGTTTTTTTTTGCATAGCCCAGTAACAACAATGTTGACTTTGTGTTGGCCTTGTCTGGTTGCTGTCTTGCATAATTTTTTCCAGCATATGACAGGCAGCACCACTGGGAAAAATCTTTTACTAAGGTAGGTAACTCAAGCACATAGACAAAGAGGCAGCAGTCCAAGCTATAATTTGAATAGGCATTATGTGAACTTGTGTGTTTTTTCTAACATGATATAGTATAACATTCAGAGCAAATTAGTGGCCACAAACATTTCAACCAAGAAAGCCTTTTCTAAGTTGTGAAATTTTCTAGGTCATTGAATGCAAGGGAGAGATTTTCTCATTCCCTATGCTGTAGCTTAATCCTATTCATGAGCTGGTGAATGCCAGAAAAGAAGTATAAAATATTAATCAGGACACAGAGTTAGAGAATATGCATCATCATCTATTTCACGTATGATGCATTTCATATAGATAAATGACACCATATTAATGTAAAGTACTTATATTAGCAACTGAAATGCCCATAATGAGCACTCTACATTCTCTTTCTGAAAGCACCATAAACTTTTGTATCTCTTGTTCCAGCTTTTACTTCTCACTCAGGAGAACAACTAGAGGTAATTGCTTTCTTACTGAAATTAGTTAGACTCATTCCATGCTGAGCTGTTTGTTCCTTTGCAGTTGAATATCAGGAAATAACCAGCAGTAGCTTTGCAAGAACAAAAATAGCTTATTGGAAATAACATACTGTACAACTTGGACAGGAAATTCATGAGACACTTGGTGGAAAATGAATGTAAAAATAAGTAGAACTATGTTGCCATCAAACTGACGATTCATCAGATAAATTGTTTTTTAATATAGGCCAAGAAAGTAATTTTTACATTTTTGTTACCAAACTCAATTAATACACCACATTCTGCTGTAGCAAAATTTAACCCTCTCTGTTATATGAGAAATATAACTAGGCATTCTATGGCAAAATAATAAAATTTATCATTTTGGGGGCAGAGGTCATTTAGCATATTGATAATCATCATCAATGGGACTTTTGGTGAAGACATGGGGAACTGAAAATGTTTCTAATGAAGTGGAGATGACATTTCAATTGAATTCTCTATGGATAAAGGAGATATCATTAAATCACCCACACATACTCCAGACAGTAACTCCTTATGAGTAGGTGGTAGCAATTGATATTTTTGTGATGTGCTTGTCATTTTGTTGTGTATGGGATATGTCAATTTGATTGTGTCTTTGATGGAATCCCATTGTGTATGGGAGCCAGGGATTCCATCAAAGCTTATAGGTATAAGGGAGCCATTAACATAAATTTAGCTAATCCTCATTTCTTAATCATTTTGGAATTAATTCTTATTGCTTTTCTAAATATTGAGAACCTCTGAAATTCAAGTTTCATGGTATCCACTTCATTCCTTGAAAAGGAATGAAGGATGAGTTTCCTTCATTCCTTTTCAAAAGAAGTTTTAAGTACAAATTTAAGGATTGTTTTAAAAACCAGAATAAACAGCAAAAGAGAGATTAAGTATTGATTTTAGAAATTATAAATGAGCTAGGAGTCCAGATGAATTCAATAACATTTTGAAATTAAATGTAAGAATCTTTCCCATGGAAAACTATCCATATTCTTGTATTCAGAATTAAAACAACATAATATAAATAATATTAAAGAATGAAAGAATGAAAGTACAAGTCACCAGAAAGAAAAAAATATTATAATTAAAGCATGCTTAAACTCAATCTGATAATCCAGAATGGAGCAACATCTTTTGTCAATGGGTGATTGAAAGATATTTGCAAACAATGAACTCAGAAGTTCATTTTAAAGATTTTTGCCAACCAAATGATGTTACGGCAGAAGAATAAATCTGACTGGATAAGACTGAAATTAATTTAAATATAGATTTAAAAATAACAGGCTACAAGAAGATATGGAAAAAGATGAAATATTGATATATAAACAAACCAGCTGATATTTTGATAACTAAAAAGGACATACAAATAATAAATCAGAAGTATGTCTTGAATAATCTTTCAATATTGGATTTACAAAAGGAATTTGTTCACGTTATCAGCAATTTTATGAGAAGAGACAAAGAGAAAATGAAAAGAAATTGTGTTCAGATATCACTTGATTTAGTGATGATTTGGATTTTTGGAAGTAAAGAGAAGGGATATAAAGTTGATTTATTTGACCAAGGTTAAAATAAATAGTTACTTCTGAAAATATTTAATGGATTTTTTTCTGAGCAGGACTGGATAATTTTGTTTTAATTTTTTGTTTTTGAATAAGAGTTGTATGGTAACTGTATTATTATATTTTAATTATTTTTCTGATTAATGTTAACAGTGTTCAATTTTAAATGTTTAATAAACCACCACAAAACAGCCTTCCACTCCTAACCCCTTGTCCAGAAGGATAATATGACTGATGGTATTGAAAGCTGACAAGAGATCTAGAAGGACCAGGATGGATGCACTATCATCCCAGAATCTCCAGAGGTCATTCATCAGAATGACCAATGCCATCATGCTATTGTAGCCTGCCTGAACAGTCCAGTAATTTAGAACATAGAAGGGGTCTCATGGGAGCAGAGAGTTAAAGGGCAGGCAGGAACATTGATGAGGTGAAGAATAGAAGATATGATGGGAGATAGAAGTTGGATCGCACTTGGAGAATATGGACTTAGTGTTTTTTACCAGTCCTATGTTCTGGCCCTTTCTACTCTCTCCCAATTCTCAGGCCCAGACTTTTGCCTACTGCTACTAAGCACCAGATCAGTCTGCAATAAAGTTGCTTCATTTGCTATTTTATCGTAGATGAGAAGGGGAGATGGGTGTATTATTAAGACCTAAATGGATGTGGAAAGATAGAGTTTCCCTTTTGATAAAAGTAAAGGTTATCCTGCCAGTTGTGACTGACTCGACGGTGCAGTGCTCATCTCCATTTCCAAGCCGAAGAGCCAGAGTTTGTCAAAGGACACTTCCATGGTCATGCGCCTGGCATGACTAGACACCAAAAGCACATGGACACTGTTACCTTTCCTGATGGAGTAGGCAGTACCTATTTATCTACTTGCATTTGCATGCTTTCAAACTTCTAGGTTGGCTGGAGCTGAGGCAGAACAACAGGAGCTCACCCTGCTGCATGGCAACACCAGGTCTTGAACTTGGGCTGCCAACCTTCCAGCCGGCAAGCCTAGCGTCTTAATCATTTGCACCACCGGGCCTCTTCCCTTTTGGAGCTGTTCCATTTTGGATTGTGTGTGGCACCAAGTAGTAGCTATGGTGATCTGAGATATCTGGTGACATTCTGAGGCTCCTTCCCACAAGTATCTGGATGTGAGATACTGTTTGTTAAGCTACGAGTTAGGAATCAATTGGGACTGTTGTGCTGTATTAGCCTGCTTTCTGCAAAGAAATTTAATTTAGGCAAAGAAAAATCTAGTGGTTTGTCCTACCCATAAAAATTTCCTAATAACTTATTAATATGCTGCTGTTTTGTATATTGTGATATGTTGGGCTGAAAAGAAGCAACTAGCACAAAGACACCAGTGGCCAAGGTTAGACTTGGATCTGGATTCCCTATGTTCTAGTCAAACAACTTAATCAGTCCACTATATATTGATTAAAGACAATTTTAAAGGCAGTCATTTTGGGCCTTTATGGATGAGAAAAGTTGAACATGAGATTTTCCACTTCGAAAGCTAATTGATTGTCCAATCTTGAATAACAAGCGAATTTTAAAATATCAGGAAAGTATTTTATTTATTGCTCTACTTCACAGTTTATAATGTTCTTCCATCTGCATATTGATAGATTCCCAGATAAGAAAAATGAACATTAGTTGATTCTAGCTTGAACTAAATTTGTTGTAATTATAAGATTATAAAATACATAAATCCATTAGTGGAATTATTATAAATCTTTTTTTACAGTATGTTTAAACTATGATGGACTTTTTTTTTACTTCTTGAAGCAGTTGACTAGGTGATCCACTGTTTCTTCAGCTTCTTTGCAAAAGCAACGTTTGCTATCTGTTGTTGTCTGCTCAATTCTAGACTTGCATGTATTTGTTCTTAAGGCTTGATCTTAATGCAGCCAAAATTAGCCCTTCTATCTCTTTCCTCAATTTTTCTGCTCTTAGCCATTGCCAGGGCTTGTTATTTTCTGTTTTGCCACTACTCAGTAAGCCTTCCTGGTGTACTAGCTTTAGTGCATCTTCTTCACTGTCTTTCAGGTATTCTTCCAATGCTCTTTTTTCCTCTTTAACTGTTCAGTGTATTTGCAACATTACACACCCACCCATTTTCTTAGATAGGTGGAGTCCGTCAACACCACTGCATGGATGAAAGGCATGATTCATGGTTTTCCTAACCAGGGCCTTTAGTTCTACTTGAGTCCAGTCCACTCTTCCCACTCTGTATCTAATGACTGGAATTGTCAAGGTGTTAACTGCCTTGATAGTATTTCCTCCACTGAGTTTGATTTTAAAATCTTCTTCACTCTCATGATGTATGTACTTCTGACCTTCTTCTTGACTTCAGTGTGCTTGATGTTGTCAGCTTGAAGGATGCCCAGGTATTTGTAGTTATCATCTTCATCATACTCTTGATGTTATCTTGATTCCTTCAATTTTCACCATTTTCCCCCTTTGATGATGAGGGTGGCTATATATTATATATTTCAAGATTTCTTTGAGAACTATTTTCTTTTTATTTTGTAAAGGTGGTAAACCATTATAATATAATGAATTCAGAAAAAGCCAAGGTAAAATCTTGGGATGATTTGCCTCCAACTTTTTATGATATAACATTGACATTTTAGATTTCCATGCAAGTGATAATATTTATCCTTTGAACCCTTATACATTTGCTACTAATTAATGTTCCTTGCAATACATTAGTGGAATGAATATATACATATTATTTTAGAATGCAAGGTAACAAATTAAAATCTAAAATTACAGTGACAGTGTTTTACACACTGAAAACATTATTTCTTTGGTTAAACTCATGATCATGTTTGATCTAAAAACACAACAGTCTCAAAATGTATTCAAGATACAATGTGACTATCCTGAAGAGTTATTTTGTTCTTTTATCATTCTCATTCTATTTGATGCAAAAATGTTTCAAAATTTATATTAAAACAAAATGTGGTCAAAATTTGGGTATATATGATTCTGGATGACTGACATTATGATGTGGCTACAGATATATGAATATCTGTCCAGAGGCCTGTAGTTTTGCTTCCCAAACCTTGATTAAATTAAGGAAAGATATGCAGAATATTCTTTTATAGGACCTCTTTTTACATTTTAATAATAAATGCTAGTTTTAAAAAAACTGAAATTACCAAAGAACAAGATTAGAAAAGTGACAGCACAAAGGAAGAAAACTTGAGAAAACAAGTTGACTGCTTTTGATACAGAATTCCTACTGAGGAAATAATAGCATCTGCAGCACCAAAAATCTTGATACTAACTGGCCAACTGAGGATGATGGAATTAATTATTCAACTGGTTATAGAACAATATGATCTGCAATCTATTTCTGTCATTCAGACTTCTTTTAAGCTAGAACAGCTTAAAGACATATTTTTTGTGTGTCCATGTCCAGACAACACCAAACACATTTAGAGATAAAAAAGAAGCACAGAGGCAAGGAGGCTGAATAAGGAATATAGAATAAGCCATAGAATCTGAAAAACAAAAACCGATGGATTATAGAGCATCAGAAAAGGAGCTAAAAGAAGTTGAGATATAGATTCTAAACAAAAAAGAATTCAAAAGAGAATTTCTCTGTGCCTGAGATATTGATGAAGAAATAGAATAACTGCAGAATTTTGGCAGTGAGGAACTTTCTTCTTTATATGCAAGGATTTTTACATAAGATTGATCTCTGTTAGGACCAGGTTATGTCTCTATATATGCTCTGTGTATATGTATGTATATAGGGATGTATATGTGTGTGTGTGTATACAGAGAGAGAGACATAGATATTCTTTTTGCTAATCGATACCTTTGAAAATTGTTCACACCTTGGGAGGGGAAAGGATCATCATCCCCTGCATGAATTGTGACTTTTAATCTTCTTTTTTTCTAAGCAGAACTCAAGGATGATATAAATGGTGTCAGGGGAATTCTGCCTGCAGTTCTACTGGCATTTCAATATTCTGACACAACAAATGTAATGGTAAGATGCATTATTTTGGCTTGTTGTCTGTAATGGGAAAACGTGAGCCCAGAAGGCAGAGGCAAAAGCAGCATATCAATTTGAACTGACCAATGAATATTTGGATTCCAGTTATGATCACATACTTATCATAACATGTAAATTTTCAATCAAAGATAATTTTTAAATTTACATTATATATATATACATATATATATTATATATAATATATATATATATACACACTTAGTTGTATGGCATATAAAGTGAGAGAAGCGAGACTTAGATGGTCTGGGCACGTGTTGCGGAAGGATGAAAAGTATATGGTGAAGAGAATGTTGAGGATGGAGCTACCGGGCAGAAGGAAGAGGAAGGCCTAGGAGGGAGGTACATGGATGCTTTGGGAGAGGACATGCAGGAGGTTGGTGTGACTAAGGAAGATTCTGAAGACTGAGGGAGATGGAAACAGAAGATTTGCTGTGGCGACCCCTGACGGGAGCAACTGAAAGAAGAAGACTTAGTTGTATGGCATATATGTTTATTAATTGAACTTCATACTTCTAATTATAACAGTGAATTTAGTAAGTTTACTAAACAATATTAGAGCTGAATTTAAATGTCAACACGTTGAGGTCCATAATTTTCACTGGGAAAAAAACTTCTATATATGCATTTTAATTAAGCAAGTGTTCAATACTATCATAAGAACAATTTATTTCAGTGAAATTAACAGAGAGCTGCAACTTTTGTCATTCAGTGTAGTTTTCTCTCCAACTGTTTGATTCCCAATAAAATCAAACAAACAGAGGAAAATCTACTATGGTTGATTTCAGCTAAAGTCAAATGCAACTAGGTTAGTAAAAGAGGATTTTTCCATTAATTCTTTCAACATGAAAATAACCAGTCTTTCAAATACTACACAAAGATATGGGATCCTGCTGAATAAGTGGAACAAAAGAATAAGTGAGCTTAAAGAAACAGAGTGGTCCCTGAAAATGAGACACAATGGCTTCTGAAAGCAGAACTATTTATTTATTTATTTTATATGCCACCAAAATCCGGAGACTCTCGGCTGCTAACAAGAACTATGTCCACAGAAGGTATTGCTATTTTGTTTTTTAGATTATCCCTGGACCCCATATCAAAACTCATCCTATTCAGCAGGTTGCTGCAACCTCAATGTGCCATTTTTTGGTAACTGGAGATTAGGCTAGGAGGAATAGCAAAGTAGTCTACTTTGCACCTGTCTGAATACATACAATCAAGGAAATGTAAGGATGCTTTTATAAAACAAAAACACCTTGGGATTCCATTAGCAACATTTTTTTCAAAATGTGAAGAGCAACATATATTTTTTTAAATATCAAGTCTGATCATTAATTCCCACATGTTTGAGGTTTGTCAGAATAGATGTGTAAATAGAAATAAGCCTATATGATTCATTGAATTCTGTAAGACTTACATTAATCCAAGTATATAAAATTACAACATGAATGTATCAAGAACTTTTACAGCAGTGTGTGTCTTGCTTCATGAAGTCAGTCTCATTCATTCATTGGATACACTTTTGCTCCATGAGCATTAATGTAGGTGAGAAGTATTTTGGCTCTCTGCTCTACAACATCAATCAATTTTTCAATGCCTTGGCGTCCTCCTTGGCTATCCCAAAAAATCCTGTCCAAGAACAAAGACTGAAGAAGCTTTTCCCGCAAATGGTGACTTTTCAGCACAGAGATAGCAGATTCGGGAAACCTGAAATTGAATAAACCCATGAAGTTTAAAGTATCATATTGCTATTTCATTTGCAATACTGAAATTATGACAATATGTAAATGAGACAAGGTTAGGGCAGTCTACAAAATGCATGTGGATCTATATGAATGAGAAGCCAGTAATAAAACAGTGAGATCGTTGAAAGAGTTCCTGATTCAAAAAAAGAGCAAAAATAAACATAAGTAGAAAAAGCACTTTGTAGAAAAGTCTGTCATCAGAAAGTCATCAGAGACAGAAAAGGACAGTGATTAAACATAATACATAGAGACACATCAGGAAAAAGATCTGACAAGGGTAACAAGTCTTGTGATGTCTGAATTTCTAAGATGTTCAACCTCTCTTCATGCATTAAATGCTACACAGCTCTTTGATCTTATCTCCTGATGCTCTTGCATATTTAAAACTTCTTGAAGGTTTCCATGCAAGCTTGAATACTAATTATTTGGATATTGGGAGGTCCGTATCACAGGCAGAACTAATGTATTGTGTACTATCCCTACTACAGGAACAGCTCTTATATTTTCAATAAATAGAGTTTTTTTCCATTGTAAAGGAATTATGTGAAAGATATTTTAAATCTTAAATGCCTTTTCTAGAATAATGAACTTACTCATAAATGCCTTGTAATATTTTGAAATCTAGATTATCTTCACTTCTGTCAAAGAAACCTTTATTATGTATAAACACCAAATGCCTTGGGTCATCCTTTCTCTGGATAATGTGAGTCAAGACTATGTTGTCTTGGTCATCACACTGCAGATTCAGTCCTTTCTGTACACAGGAATCTTCTTTACGTGGTTTGAATCCACAACAGTTCTTATCCAAGCGATGGTAGATCTGAAATTGAATAAAGGTTCATGATCATCATGAATTATGGACTCAAATACAGCATTTACTTTTTAGGTTTATGGGTGCCACAAAAATACATATGACATGAACCATCACAACTGCAGATCTATGAAAAAAAATTAATGTAAAATTCTTAATCATACTGACCATAGCAGAAGATTACAGATGTATTAATCTGTTCTAATTTTATAATAGTGATTTCCTTTCCCCCCCCACATTTCTTTTCCACATGGACCCAATCTGTAATGCAATAATGTGATAATTAGCTGGGGTCTGCTCAAATTTTATTGGCCCCTTCAGGCTACTGAGAGCACGTGCTTTACATTCCAAAAGTCCTATACTTTCTGACTTCATAAAGCACCAGTCGGGTATTACATAAAAAACATACTACCGATTTCAATTTAGCACTTTAAAAAAAAAAAGTAATGGACTGCTTTTTAAAGCATTTTTTTCTATGCTAAACAGAAGTTCAGTTTAAACTGGGAAAGAGAGCTAGTTTTAGATATTAAAATGTAATTGAATCTGTTTCTGTCTCAAATGAAAACATTACAGATTTTCTGCTGGATCTTATGTAGTCATACTTCTTTGTGTACTTCATGGACTATTTCTGAATATTGTGATCCACAAGGCCAGAATTGGACTCTCTGGACACTTAGAACAAATTACAAAAGAGATACATGCTACTAATATGCTCAATTACACATATACATTCCTGACAGTGCAAATAAGTTCTGAATTCCAGTTAGATGGCAGACAGATATTTAGTGAAGCAGAAAGGAGTCCCCAGGACAGGTCAAGAGCACCTCTGCACTGTGACCTCTTACATAGACAACCTGAATAATGGCTAAAATGTCCATTCCCAGATACTTTCTACGCTCAGCCAAACCCACAGAATATGCAAAGGAAAGTAATTAGTAGCAAGTAAAGTTTAGTGGAAAGGATAACAAAGCCACATCAATCCAACCATTGTTTTCCTTAACTTGTTCCTTATTAAAAGAGTCTTTGAGATTGTTGTCAGAAGCTGATTGTATGAATATAACTTTTGCAGAGAACATCTGGTCAAAGAAGATCCCAGTGATCTTCTACCCTCTTGCCTTTATTTTTAGATCCAACTTAGTTGATGTAATTTTGCAACTTGAAAATCAGTATTTGGACCACACACTTTAGCTTTCAGAATAATTATTTCCAAAGTAATCATCTCCAAGTTTCTTAGAAACTCCATGATGAAGCCATAATTGTTTTCCTTTGTGAACTGACTTATTCCTGATTTTAAAGATTAAAAATGTTCACATTCCAATGCATGTCTAATATTTTGTTACCCTACAGAAGCATTTTACAATTTTTTCACAGTCAAGGCACTAATTAATGGGGACTGGATGCTAGAATAAGACTAGGAAAAATTGCCTCAAGATATACACAATATACTACCATTAATCAAAATGTTCCACACTAAACTCAGATAATAGTTTTCTGTATCATAAAGCCAGATTTGGACAAATAGACCAAGTGATTTTGAATAAGTAATAGCTCAACCAAATTTCAAAAGTGCAATTGGAGATAGTTAAGTGGGCCCATAAAATAAAGGTTCATATAGGCCTATAGAAATTCAGGTCACAGATTTTTCACCCCTATTTTAACATCTCATTACCATTTCTCTTGGAATAACTACTAGCATTTCTAACAGAATTACTATGTTTGAGTTGGCCATATATATTTGTTTTATAAATAAAACTGTTTTACCCATTAAAAATGTGCTGCTGAACAATTTATATACCCTCAAAACATCTCTTTGGACATAATTTCCTCACCTGTAAAAGAAAATCAAGAAGTGCCATCTTGGACCATTCATGGTAATGGATATCTGTACATCCCCATTCTGGTCTGGGTACTTTGCCATTTTGCCAGCACTTTTCCTTTAATTGTTTCTTGTAGGCTCCCCAGGTGAGTCTCAGTGAGGAGCGTGTCTCATGGTCTGTCTGAGCCAAGGAGGGATCCCAAAGAATGACAGGGCACGGTCCGTCACCTACAGTAGAAATTTTTAAAATATCAAAGAGAAATGTTAGTGCATTTTAGGCTGTGCCTAAGATTTACAGTCCTTTAGACATTCTTTAGACATTGTCTAAAATGAAATAATTAAAAAAAGATCTTAGTAAAGGGGTATCCTGTAGATGTGGTAAGAAGAAAACAAACTGGAAATGATTTTACTTCCCGTAGTTAACATGGTTATATTCCACATCTAAAGAAGCCATTCAAGTCAGGGAAGAACCCCAGACATTTTAATTGTTTCCAGTACCAGCTGGCTTCCAATTACAAAAGTGCGCTGCTTAAAAAGAGCTCTGATGCTTGAGAAGATTTATTAATGAGATTAGAAACAGTTTAGCCAATTAGCTCCTGATATAAATCTCTATATCTTATTCAAATATTGCAAAAAAATTTTATGAGAATGTAGCTATTTATTGCTATACTATACATTAGATCAAACAGTGAATTTCAGCCTTTAAGAAACAAGTTTCAATTCCTGTCTTGATTGGATTACTTTTTAAATGGATAGACTTCGAGCAAAAAGGCATGCATAAAATGTGTGTGGCTGCACTGCTTCCAAAGAAGAACTGACAGTAAGAATGCACAAAATCAAAATTGTTCAAATCTGAAAAAGTAGTTCACGGAATGGTCACGCACAATTTCAACCATATTATTTTAAAGTTATTGCTTGAAGTGACATTAGTGTAAAGCAGGCTTAATTTAATCAAAGATTAAACTGAAATTCAATTATCCTATATTGTCAATTCTGAGTTCATCTGCTTTCTGTTTTATTTAGAGCAATGATTTCATGTTCACACACACCTTGTGATTGCTTCTCCCTCTCAGTTCTTTTTTCTCTTCTGCAAATCAAAAATACTATATGTGGTATTCTCAGTACATACTGTACATCCATTCTTGCTTTACAAAAATCTGATTTTGCCTGTGTAGCCCTTCCTGTTTTTGTTTTTTTCAGCTACCTCCCATGCATTCTAGATAAAGGGAAAAGAAGGAAGAATGGGACAATTAATGTGTTATTTTTAACCCTCAAAAATGCCATTTGAAAAATGGAGTGAAGGTGAAGTGCAGGAAATGAGTGTCATTCGTGGGAAACAGACTTTGCAAATTCAGTCTACCGTAACAATGCACATTTCAAAAGTTTCACTAAAACAGGCTCAGTTGAAACTATGGAATCTTCCCCCATCCAATTTTATTTAATATAAACAGAAAGGACCTAAAAAGAACCAATTCTGACCCCCTGCTCTAATGGTGGTCTGCTCCAGATGAAACTGTACATCCACATTAAATACCAAAAGATTTCTAAATTGCTAGGAAGGAGGGAACAAAGGGTTCTGAAAGAGTCAACATATACAAAACAACTCACTAATTTCTCATTGAGTATCAAAATTGTAATGAAATAAGCCCAGGGCTTAAGGCAAACATATTAAATGCTGAGTGGATAATTTTTTTTTGCAGCCAGGAGCCCCATCTTCAGTGGAGGATCAGAACCAATATCTTAAACCCTTTTTGGCTTGGTAGACAGGATCCCCTCTTCCACATAAAATAGTGTATTAACTTACATCATATTTGATTTCTGCAGAGGCGGTTGCTGTCCTAATTTGGCAGCAAAATCTGGGACTGGGCTCTAACAAACTACATAGAGTTACATACAGAGCCAGGAAATCCCAACTTGGCCTTCCTTACTTTAGAGGTCCTCTAGTCTGTTCTTCTCACTGGGCACCGTCTCTCACCTATCGGTCATGCTATAAAAAGGCATCAGATCAGTTGTCTTCCAGGTGGGAGCCCCTGGAACTAAGGAGAAAAAGTGCTTGTACTGTATTGATGAAGTAAAGAGGGAATTTTGTCTTATCCTAAACATCTCTTCAACATTTCAATGTACAAAATAAATATTTTTATCCTATGGAAGCCTGGCCAGGAATGGTATCTTACATTATAGTTAAGTTTAGCAGTAGCCAACAAGAAATGGAACCAAAAAGGTCCTTCATAGGCTTTGAGAAACTGGTGGGAGTGGGGAAAGGTATAATGCTAAGTTAACATCAAATGCCTTGGGGTGACTTATTTGGAGATAAATACAGCATTGGTGAAATACCAGCTATTTTTGCTTTTGAAGGTTTCGGTCTCCATAGCAACTTAGTGCCTTGCCTATACTTTCTAATATTAGAACTGCAAATTTGGTATATTCTGCTATACAGTTATAGCTTGTTGGAGAAAATGACTTTCAGAAAACTACCATCTGTTTTTTATTAAAAATGCCATAACTATTCTGATCTCCAAACTAATCTTCAAACTCCAAACTCAATTGGTTTAATGATTCATTATACTGTATACAGACTCATTTAAACACAATTAGAGAATTGCAAAATAATTCAAAGGTAAATTTATCCCTGAAAAAACAAAATGTACATCAACAAGGTAGCAATACTGGACAAAAAAATTGCTTTGTTTTCTGCAATTTTAACCTTTTGGAAATATGTCTTAGGGCTTGTTTTAGTTAACAATCCATACATTTTATTTATTTGCAGTATTCCCTAGTTAATACATTTTGCATGCAATTAAAGTGTTGCACAAAGATGTTGTGGCCCAGAATCAAGTGCACTCTCAACCATGGAAGCTGAATTATCTCACAGTCCAGCCTGCTTCTACCTCCGGGAGAAAACGCAAGATATAACTTTAACAAACAAATTTAACCAGCAAATCTTGGATACACATTTTAAAATCAGAAAGCCATATTACAAAAAATAGAGTGGCAAAAGGTAATTATTTTTTTGCACTTTAATATGGGCCAATTCAACAGGAAGCAAAGAGGGCCAATAGGACCATGGATCAAAGTCCTGACCCTTTGTATCACATTGATACAAAGTAGTGGGACTTTAATTATGTGGCCTTCTTGCCCCTGCACCATAGAAGCCTCTCTTTCTGATATGATTCTAAGTGGCATTGGTGTGGTCAAGCCAACGATTAAACTAAATACATGCAAAATTATAGAGGAAATGAGTTACTGAATATAAGTGTGCCAAACAGGTAAGATATCCCTGGTGGCATCTGTTCCCACTTACAATGATAAACTATGTATCACAGTGAAAGGTACCTCCTTTGTATATGTTGTGATATTGCAAGGAAGTATGTAAAGGGTGGAATTTACATTATAATGTCACAATGGTCATTTCCTCACTTGTGCCCCCTACAAATTCTTGTGAATATCTCCTGATTTTTTTCTTACCAACTGTCAATCAAGTTGATAACTAAAATTTGCTTTCAAATTTTCTCTCAAAAAAGAACAGAATTAGATGGAATTCTCAAAGTAAGAATGCGGTTTTGCTCATACTTTATTCAGCACAAACTAGTCAAAGGATGCTTGTGAACATTATAACCTAAGATTAAACCAGAAAAACAAAACTTCTTTTACAGAGGAAGAACATTTATAAAAAATTGCAAGGCAGGTTCTGATACAATTCTAGAACACAAGACAATATTATAAACTAGATCTGAAGAATGTGATTCATCAAACAAAACTCAACAGAACTGAACTGAGAAATCCATGGCTAATCAAATGATGCTTGCCAATCATTAAGACAAATGAGAAGAGAAACTGAACTGAAAAATTGCATTAACTAACAAACAAAAAGGCTTTCCAGTAAATTTTATCAGTCCTTTGGTCTTTGGATAGGAGAGCAAATTGAACAAAATTGTTGGATCTGATAAATAGTACAATTAATACATACTGGATATATGATAAAGTTTTTTCATTGTTCCTTGATGAAACATTAATTAACTGATGTCTCCTTTTAAGGATGAAGGAAAGAGCACCATAAATGTGTTGCTTGCTTTACTGCTGCTGACACTGAACATGACACAGAGAACATGATAAATGGAATTAGGTGAGTTTCTACTTCTGTTTGTACCAAGTTCTCAGACTCTATTTGTACAAGACCAATTTCAAATGAAACAAATACAGTGAGAATCAGAATCAGATGGACATTGAAACAATTTGCATTGTTTCAAATGAAGGCTGTTCTGAATGTAAGCTTATTAAATAACTAACCTTGCAATCACTGCAGTTGCATATATGTGCATTGTTTTAGACCACTTAGGACTTGGAAAGAATATAAACAGAATTTTTAAATAAGCAGATAGGTAGGTATGATGAAAGGGAAGTACGATGCTGTAAAAAACAGTATTGCATAGGAACCTGGAACGTGAGATCTATGAATCAAGGTAAGCTAGATGTGGTCAAACGTGAGATGGCGAGATTGAATGTCGACATCTTAGGAATCAGTGAACT
>JANHZU010005703.1:50841-63208 GCA_032468055.1 Acrochordus granulatus | reverse complement strand
TCACTCTTTTATTGACTATGATGGCTACTCCATTTCTTCTAAGGGATTCTTGTCCACAGTAGTAGATGTAGTGGTCATCTGATTTAAATTCACCCATTCCCATCCATTTTAGTTCACTGATTCCCAAGCTGTCAATGTTCAATCTTGTCACCTCATATTTGATAACATCCAGCTTCCTTGTTTCATAGATCTTACATTCCAGGTTCCAATGCAATATTATTCTTTACAGAATTGGACTTTCCTTTCACTTCCAGATACATGCACAGCTGAGCATCCTTTCAGCTTTGGCCCAGCGACTTCACTCTTTCTGGAGCTACTTGCAATTGCCCTCCACTCTTTCCCAGTAAACACATTTCCCATTGGACACCTTCTGACCTGAGGGGCTCATCTTCCAGAGTCATTTCTTTAAGCTTTTTGTTATTGTCCTTGTGGTTTTCTTGGCAAGGATACTGGAGTAAATTACCATTTCCTTCTCAGTGGAGTCCTGTAGACCATTTTTCAACAGATGTCCAGGAAGTCTAACATCTAGCATGGTCCTTGTTGATCTGGGTGAGGATGGAGCTGGTATGGGTTTCTGTAAATTCACCATATTTATCAGAGGGAGACACTGTTTGGCTATATGATGAAGCTTTACATATAGCTGAAGAAAGAAAGAAAGTGAAAGGCAAGAGAGAAAGGGAAAGATATACCCAATGCTAACTTCCAGAGAATAGCAAGGAGAGGTAAGAAGGCTTTCTTAAATGAATAATGCAAAGAAATAGAGCCTGGGAAATACTAGAAATCTCTTCAAGATTATTGGAGATATCAAAGGAACATTTCATGAAAAGAATGGGCATGATGAAAGACAAAAATAGTAGGGACCTAACAAGAAGAAGAGATTAAGAAGAGGTGGCAAGAATACATAGAAAACCTATACAAGAAAGATCTAAATAATAACCATGATGGTGCAGTCACTGATCTAGAGCTGGACATTCTGGAGTGTGAAATCAAGTGAGACTTGGGAAACATCACTAACTGCCCCACTGTTCCCAGATGGCCAGAAGACTGGCCACCAAACAGCTGATCTCCGGGGCAAAAACAAAAGAAGGGAGAAGAGGCTCCACTCCTGTCCATCTTCAAAAAAGGGGGAGAATGGAAGAAGATGAGATGGTTAGATAGCATTGTAGACACGATAGGCATGGATTTGGGTGGACTATGGGAGACAGTGCAGAACAGAGAGGCCTGGCATGATGTGGTCCATGGGGTCACAAAGAATCAGACACACCTGAATAACTATCGCCAATTGGTAAGTCTGGAATGTTATGTGGCAGGTGCCTGTCTGTTTGAATTTTGAAGTCCCAGAGCAATTTTGCTTCTTCATTTTCTATTACTTTCTGTATTTTATGATCCCACCAGTTCCTGCTTGCAGGCAAAATGGTATTTTTTGCAAATCTTCCAGTGCACCTTTGTTCCTACTTTGTACAACACTGTCATATTCTTATGTTTATTTTTTATGAATTTTCTTCTGTAATTGTGAATGTGATAAAGTCTGCTGATAAACTTGAGTAAAAGTTAATAAAATTTTATGGAGTTTTGGGTATCACCAGAAACTGAGCAATAAATATGAAACTTGAAATACGAATTTCTAGTTGAAATATACTTTCATTAGCATTATTCATAACTAACTTTAGTAATGAACACTGATCCTCTTTTGCGCCTATATGTATTTGTACATAAGCAGTTCTAATGCTTTGAATTATCCTTTTCACACTCACTCACACAAAATCATTTGCAAATTTACATTTCCTGAATGAAATTGGAAATGCTATTGTTTTCTGACACTGAACTATAACTACACAAAATATTTAGTGTAAGGAAATTGTCAGCTAATACTTTTGCCATGAACCACTTAATATTTCTAAATTTAATTTCTAATAATCTAAATCCTAAACCATATTTGCTGGAACAAACACCCTATGAGAGACTAATTCTGTATATTTTAAAATTTCTGTTGTGAAATAATTATTTAAAGTTATTTCTACCTCTGTCGCCAAAAGAAAAGAAAAAATGCTCATGCTGTGACTTGTTGGAAATTAGCTGACAGGCTTTATCCTCCTGTGATATGCTATAGTTCACAATTTAGATTTGTCTGTAATTACTCCTGAGATTTTTTTTTAAATTGGCATGTTTGGCCAATCGTATAAATTTTTATTGAAGGTTACTTCATTTTTCAGTAGTGAGAGCCAAAATGTAGGAAGAAATGTGTGCAATTTCTTCAAATGAAATGTGTAATTCAAATCTTTCTCTTCCCACATTTAAAGTGCTCTCAAACTTTTGGCTCCAAGAATATCAAATCTTAATTTTGATCTTAAATTAATCTGGATGTGACACCTGGCTCTACCATCCAGCCCTGATTACTTACCTATGCAGTTCTAAATACTAAACAGAAAACTATTGGCTAAATGATGTGATTTATAAATAATACGATATTGTTTAATTATTTATTTATTAAATTTATATGCCGCCGAAATCCAAAGACTCTTGGTGGCCAACTACACTAAAACAACAATTAAAAATACTTAAAAATAAAATAAAACCATTAAAACAAAAAACCCGGCAGACTAGCGAGGTGGACTAAAAAGATTTCATACATAAAAAGGGGGGATGAGGGTGGCTAAGAATCCATCAGAATACACTTCGATCATTAATTATTACAACAACTATAAATATTGAAAGAAATTAAATAACTTAGTAAAAAATATCATTCCAAAATATGGCTAATCCACAATACTGGGGAGGTCCACTTTATTTTGAAACATTTTGATCTAAAACATGAGCAATAAGGAGAGAAAGTACCACATAATTGTTTTTAATGATAACTATTGGTGGTCTTAATAAACTGTGTAGAATCATAATTTAAAAAGCACTCAAAAGTAATAATGAAGTAGCACTCTAGATTTTGAGGCTCTTTTTCCATTCATTAAATCACTGTGCTCTCATATAAGAAAATATACTCAGATTATAATTGAATGTAATCCAGTATTATAATTTTAGTCAGGAAACAATTATTCAAATAGCTCTGTGTGATAAGAGACTTTAGACTTTTTCTTCTTTTGTGAACTGCAGTGAAACAGTTGGTCATCCTTATTCACATGAGAGATCATTTTTGAAACTGTAGTATGAAAGTCTTTAAGGTGGTTTGTGATATAATATGTAAGTGTAGTACATAAATAAAAGAAAACCACAACAATCTCACTAGGTTAAAGGAAGATCTGGGAGTATAGATTTAGTTTATATGATTTGTCACAAAAACAAAATATAAGTAAATTAATTGCATTTTATAGTATAATCCATCAAAATATAGATATAAAATGGGGAAAAGTAGGAAAATTTACTAAAAATGCAGTTTTGTTCATAGAAGGTTCAGAGTAATCTGATTTTTATATTTATAATCACAGAGCAGTACTAACTACTTCAGTTCATGACACATTTCACCTCCTCCTGCCACACACACAATGTTGTTATCCAGCCAAAATCTTCATATAATTAAAAACCACAGGCATTCATTCAAAGTGTCAGATCAAAAGGTGAATGTGCTACGGTAGAAAGGAAGTACTTATATTATACCCTTGAACTTTTTTTTAAGTTTATAGCATTTAAAAACAAGTTAAGTCAAACTCTAGCCAAAGCTAATATTACATCATATGATTTAAAAACATTAATCATAATAGTTTTAAATCAGTTGATCCAAATATTTGGCTTGATAAAAAAAATCTTGTGAAGATTGGCTAGAAATGCATTCTTAATGCTGAAGTTTTTAAACATTTGAATTGATTTCTACTATGGAAAGCAAGACAAAGCACAGTGAAATGTTTCTAGAATCTTCAGAAACCTCAAAAAATACTAAAAAATCAATAATGAAAAATATTTTTGGAAATTTTGAAACTGGTATAAAATCTGTGTGAATTTATATATTGTAACTTCTTTCAGCTCTGAGGTACTAAGAGCAATAGAAAATGTTATTGAAGATGTTGTCATGAGTTTGTCCAGAAATAAAGCACCTATCCTTATCTTGTGCAACAGATCTGACTGGGGAAATATACAGTAAGTAAAACTTGCTTGCGAATATAATATATACAAACATTATAGATAAAATGTTGTTTAGTTGCTTAGTTGTGTCCAACTCTTTGTGACCCCATGGACCACTGCACTCGAGGCCTCTCTGTCCTAGATAAAATATTACTTGTTTATTTTTTATATAGTGCCGTTACATTTTAGGGAGCATGCATATCAGAGTTCAGGGCAGTATCTAACATTAAATAAATGCTAAATATACAAACATAAACATATGGAAATTACACAAAAGATCATAGGTCACATTTCAAACTTCACATTTCATGAAGTTTTGTTAAGCTTCCTCAGTCTGCTACCCTTTCAATGTGATGGACTTCCCAGTAACAAGAAACCTTTCAGCTGGGGAATACTCTCTGACCACATGATATAATGCCAGTCTTATTTTTGTTTAATTTTCAGTATTGTGTTTGTTCTGTTTCTGAAAACAATGGAAGACTGTAGGTCTATTGCCAGAATCCTTTCAGTGTATGGAAGCCAATATGTGCCAATAGTAACTCAATATCTAAAAATCTAGCAAAAAAAATCTGTTTAAGCTTGTTAAATCTGAATAAAAGCCACTGATTTATAAAAAATTGTTAAGTGGCATACATAGAGTTATGAAAAGTTTTTTATAACAATGATTAATAGCCTACGTTCTGGAGTACTGATTAAATTCAAGCAATTCTGTAGTCTTTGAATCAGAATCTAACTCTGTACCTACTCATGATAATCAAGGCTTCAATTTATTTCTGGTTTAGCTGCAATGCATTTAAAAATCTCACTCAAACAGTCTTTCAATTGAAATGCTGATGCTCTGCAGAAATTGGAAACAGGCACTTTTCCCTTTGGCAAAAACTCTTGCTTTACCATAAATCCTTACTGCAGGGTTTATGCTGACAACTTTTAGCAATTTCTCCTCCTGGCAGGAGCTGCTCAATTTATGAATAAAAATGGGACTTGACAACTATTTGTGCAAGGTGAGGGTAGGAACCTTTTGAAAATTCAGAACCTCATATAATATGGAGTAGGGCATTGATCAAATGCTGCTTTATGCACTCCTAATAATCATCTGAATGGCATTCCTACTAGTTAGCTGATTGATATTCTCAGGAGTTGATGGGGTAAAGCAATGTAAGTGTCTTTACACTCCCGAGTGACAGGGAATGACATGGAAACAAATCAGTTGTCAATTAAATCCTCACTACCCTGGAAATCAAATTGTGATTCAAACTGTTATCTTAAATGGAAGCTAATGAAGATGTCTGACAGAAAAGAGAAAAAGAGCAAGAACAAAAACCCTAGGACATCAATGAATGGGTGGAAAGGATAAACAGTGCCAAATTTTCATAGTTATGAACAGTTTCAGATTACAGGCAAGTCACTATGACAAAACTGTTAATGAATCACATCAAAAGGATAATTGTTAATAATTATTCTTTATTAATATTAAAAGAAGTTTTTAAACTTCTATGAAGAAGAAGAAAGGGTTTTAGGAATCAAGATATATAATACTAGCATTGAGTTTCTTCTACATTTTCATTTTGTTTATTATGCATCAGCATAATAGTTTTTTGTGTATTATAATTCAAAAATTAATTTGTAATTGATTCAAACTATAGTACAATTTGGTAACATGAAAATTGTTATTATTCAGTCTTACATTCTTCAATTTTAATCTACTAAAATTGGGAATGTATTTATTGATGATAGAACAAACCTTTTACATTCAAGATAAACAAAACCCAAATGATGGATTAAACACTGCAAATCTATATCTATCTATCTATCTATCTTATTCTACTGTCTTCATTTACTTTGCATTTTTGCTTACAAGAATTTATTAATACCTGAGGAATTTGGTTATCAATAGTATTTAACATTTATATAGTTCATTTTATGCATTAGAATATATTATTCTGCCTTATTTTTATTACTATCTGTAACTAAAGTTTTATCTGAAAATGTTTTGCTGAGTTAAATCTGTCTGGGTTTGTGAATTTCAGAATGGGAAACTGTCTTGGAATCTATAGTCACATCCTTGGGGTACTATGCAATAAATACTATAAAGGCTGGACTGATTAATTTAGAGTCAAAGTAAAATTTCAAGACAAAGAAAATAAATAGAAAATCATATCACACTAAGCCGTTTGTGGGTTTAAATTGACCTAATTTTGTTTATATATGGAATAAACCAAACAAAATTAATTTTCAATATGTTTGTCTTTGTAAATATGAGGAAAATTAAAATTTAATTGTAGTTTTTATCCATTTTAAATAACAGTTGAAATAAGTTAAACATTTGAAGTCAAGTGAACTTAAATTGGATATGATGATTAATATACTCTGATCCATTTCACTGAGAAATCCCAAGTTTTCTAAGGCTAGATTTACTATGGTTTTATAAGGTAGTGTCTTCTGCCACCTTAAGGATATAAAAAGTAATGTCTTTGAATAGCAAAATGGAGCTTTATTATTTAGTAACTGTTTTCTAATAGAATAATCAAATATTATGCATAATTACATAATACATTACTTTGGAAATATGTTCTATAGATTTTAAGGAAAACATTTGTCCAATTAAAAAGGGAATATATGAGTTCTGAAATTTAAGAAGCTAAGGTTACTGATCCAGTCGTCTTATTTATAAATAAATACAGCTCAGGTATTTGAATAATCCAAGAAAGGAAAAGGCATAAAGAGATATTTCTTAGATCTGTGTGTGTGAGAGAGGGAGAGATAGATAAGATAATGAACATTTTCTACTGTTCATTATATTAGCTCCTTAACTATCCTGAGACTTTTCCATTGAAAAGGAGTTCACTGCATCCCTGTAGCTTGTAAGGGTTTTGTAGCCCATTTCTCTAATGTCGTATTTTATAGCAACCTTAACATCCTTGATGCAATTTAATCAGTTTATTAAAGAAGTGCTTGCAGTTCCAATATACATTAAGAAAGCTACACATTTTTAGAGATAGTCTTGGTCTCTGTTAAATGCTAGAACTTGGTATCATCTTTTCTGAAATTATCTTTTG
This sequence comes from Acrochordus granulatus, assembly GCA_032468055.1. Classification (NCBI taxonomy): domain Eukaryota; kingdom Metazoa; phylum Chordata; class Lepidosauria; order Squamata; family Acrochordidae; genus Acrochordus; species Acrochordus granulatus. The sequence goes on along the minus strand of JANHZU010005703.1, from coordinate 56,084 downwards.
TCCTAGTGGGTCAGTCCCACTTGTTCCCAATATATTATTTAAAGACAACCTGGTTAAAAAAATATTGATAATCTTCTCTCTGTAGGACCCTCATTAGAAAATCTTTGTCTGATAAGCTTTGGAAATGCCAGAAATATCCTTACACATCATAACTGGGATCCAGATTTTAACCATGGTTTTTGATTCCAGGTCTTACAACATCATGACTTTTCAAGTGGATATTGCCCTTTTGTTAATTAATTTGTATCCCACCTTTATTATTTTTACAAATTACCCAAAGTGGCAAACATATTTAACACACTTTCTTCTTCTTATTTTCCCCACCACAAAAACCCTGTGAAGTACATTGGGTTGAGAGAGAGTGACCCAAGGTCACCCAGCTTGCTTTCAAGGCTAAGGTGGGATTAAAACTCACAACCTCCTGATTTCTAGCCTGTTGCCTTAACCATTAGGCCAAACTATGCAGCCTCTCTCTAAGTATCTCCCCGTATTATACTGTGTATCTCCCTATACTTCTAGTGTGTACTCACTCTGTATTGATCCTGGGGTACATATTGTTTATCTGAGGAATTCTGAGAGATGAAGCACCAGATGAGACATATGGAGTTCCATTGGAGGAAGGCAGACATGAGTCTGGTGGAACATGGTTAAAAGCCCATATTCAGGATGACCCTATGGGAGTAAATGCAATGAAACATCAATATTTTTCTGCCCTTATTGCATCTGGATAGTCATCTAGTGGCCTAGTCTCATTTTCTCTCCCGTGTTTCCAAGGTTATTGGGTAATTAACTCTAATTCAGATATTATTTTTACAATTTCTGTCTTAGAATTAATTACGTACATTGGTTTTACTATCATATCCTCCCTAATCTATCTTCCTTTGAAATTACATTTTGTCTTTTTTTCTAACCTTCAATATTAAAAATGTTCTTAATTTTTATGCAAAATTATCAGTTCTGAAGAATAAATATCAGATAATTATTTCTTCATTAAATATCTAATCTGATTTTCAAAATCAGTTTTACAGATGCTGTAGGTTTGCAAATGATACCTGATTGTACCACACAAAAGATAAAAAGTGACAGTCCTAAATCAGCATCTAAGTTTGGTAAGTTAAAGAAACACAGTAATACATTGACCTATTTAGTTCTGAATCATTTTATAATGCATCAGTAGTACTGATGTCCTTATCTGCCAAAATTTTTCATTTTTTCCAAAATTATATTAGAGATACACACAAAATATTTCAATGTTCTCAATTGTTAATCATTGAAGTTCTTGTATTTTTCTGTCATGCAATTCCATTCTCCCAATCCAAAGAGTACAGAAATGCATGGATCAAATTATTTAATTGGAGTCCATGTTTGTCCTTGTTTCCTTCAGAATAAATTGTAGGCAAGTTGTTTTGATTCATATCTGAAGCAGAAACCTTTTTTCAGAAAATCCAAAGCTTGATAAATATGTTTAGTAAAAACAGTACGGGAGCTGGGGCAGAACAGCAGGTGCTCATCCTGCTGCGCAGCAACGCTGGGTCGTGATCCTGGGCCGCTGGCCTTCCAGCCGACAAGCCAAGCTCTTAACCACTTGTTCCACCGCGCCCCCTTTTTTAGTAAAAACAGTACAGAAACAAGTAAATAGCTAAAATATTGTTTAGTTATAAATCTGTTAGATAGCTTCCTTATTACACTTAATAAACTAATCCTTCTGTACATTTTGCATGTATTCTTGTTAACTTTTCTTCTGCATAGTGGTATAATTAATTATAGCATTGTTCCAATTGATAAGCAGAGATGAAGTCATTACATACTTTTTTTAAAAAATCATACAGCCATTCCAAAATGAAAACATCTCCATATTTTAACATATTTTCCATTTTACAATCTACACCTGAAATCTTATTCTTCAACATTCTCAGAGTATTTATAACTTCCTTTTTATCCATTTTTGACACTAATTTTAACCATTGTAAAGCATTTTTTCAGTTCCGCTGTTCAATATTTTATTCCCATACAAAACTCTTAAATCTCCAACTGCCCCAGTCACAGTTTCTCCACTCTTCTATATTATTCTTAGTGTTCTGTTCATGCCACCTAATTCCTTTTTTCCCCTCTGGATCATATTTATTCAAAATATTAAAGATTTCCCTCCAAAAACTACTCCTCATTAAAGAATGTAAATTATCATCATTTACTGGAGTGTAACAGAGTTATTATCAACTTATGGATTCCTCTACAATAACCTAGGCTGCATTGATTCATATTTTCTGACATGTTTGTAGCCTTTCACTCATAATTAAATTTATACCTTCACTTCTCTGCATTTATCAATTGTACTCTAAATCATCTGAACCTTCTTCAGATTGATTATATATTTTCCTTTTCCTTTTCTCTTAGTTTCACAAACACCCAATGCAATTATTTTTCTTTTTTTATCTCATTTGTTAATTGACTTTCTTTATCATGTATTCTTTTTTATTGCCATGGTTGTCAACAGATAAGTGAACAGATTTTGATCTCCATTGTTTATCATAGTTTTCATCAAGACATTTATATAAAGCTTTTTAGTAAGTCAGATAAAGTTTAGACTAGGTTCATCATATCTTTGCAAATAGTGCCAATAGTAAGAGAAATATATTATATGTGTGCACTCGAAGATAAAATGCAAAGAATGCAAATATTTTAGAATTTTTCAGGTGGCAACTATGTTAAGTTTTACTTTATGTTACAGCTTTGTTTCTTAAAATATTATCTATAATCTACAAGATGGTTCAAACAAACATTTATGCAACAAAAAGGTAATAATCATGTTTATATGTACTTGTAAAGTTAAAATAAACATATACAGTGGTTCTTTCAAAATTGTAAACCTGTTTGAATTACATTTCTGCTTCAGACTTAAATTTCTTTTGAATGACTTGGTGATAAATCTTCCTCAAGGTTATTCCTACTGCTATTACAATTTCATAGGAGGAAACCTCAAAAGAGGTGTCAAATGACCTCCACATTATAATATTCTCACACAAATTATGTATTACCTTTTTTCTATTAGATGTCGTGGCACAAATCATGTAATTGGTATGATGACATATAATGCATCATTTTGATCCTATGCTTGTAACAGATGCCTATGATGTGAATCCTACCTTCTCAGAATATTGTGCAAACCCCAAACGTAAATTAATTTCATAACTAATTTATTTGTGCTATTCAAACACACTTCTGTGATAGCATTCCTATTATGGCCTTCTTTGCTATCACAATATCATTTGAGAGACTGAAGCACTAAAGTTATTCTTTGAAACATAAGATCTAGCTCATCATTCTGGGATTTTTTAAAAAACTGATCCTACCAAATAGGTTTACATTTGAGATTACCTAACTAACTTAAAAGTCTGTTGTATTTTTATGATGTCAAAATAGCTGTTTCAAGTTTCAAATAAATTAATACAGGTGTTCACATTTTACTCATTCAATGATAGTAAGAGGATGAAAAGAATAATTTATGCCATAACAGATCCAAACCTTACAGATGCCACAAGAGCAGTATGGTAAATTAGCACACATCAAAAATATTTATTATATTTAAGTTTTTGTGTAGGCACCTGAAAGCAATATTCATGATTCTCTATGCCACTTCTTAAGCTTTTATCCTCTCGCCAAGGTAAAACAGGCTGAAAGAGAAAGTAACCACCTCATTTTTCAGGTTGCATAGGGATTTGAATATTTTATTCCTCAACTTAGCTCAACATACTGTAACAACTTGAAAATCTTTGTTGGAAAACTCTGCATAAGAATAGTTGTGAACACTCTCTTTAGAGTTTTTCCCAACAATTTTTAATTATTGTTAGATCCATTTAAAAGAGACAAAGCATGAGATATAAAGAAACAGACTGTACAGTGTGATGATATCCACAGCCAGTACTGGTGGGTTCTCCTTTGCTAAATATTCATTCATACTAGACTATTTTCTAAGTAACAATCAAGCCCCTTGAAATTGTAATTATTTTATTAAAACATTTTATTTTGACAGAGATATATTTTACACTGATACAGTACTTTTTGGTAACCAGAGGGTTGTGGACAACATTATAAATGACATTTCCTGTTTGCTCAAGATACCCAGAAGGACTCTACATATTGTTAAGTATTAAAAATCTTTTATATGATCTGCAGTAATTTAATACACTTGCAGAAAAGGGGTAGGAAATAACATTTTATTAATTTCTCACAGTAATAGGTACAGATGGAAATAAGATAAATAAAAAATCATACCTATAATTAATGAGTCGATTTTAGTGGTAGTTGCAAATTAAAGAAGGGAAAAGTGTATGTATGTTTCTGTATGTATGTGAGTGTGGCATCTTTTGTCACTTCCTTTCTCTGGTAGTGACATTGAAGAAGCAAACTACAGTACTGCCAAAAGAAGAGGGAAATTTGTTTTATTTGCCCTTTCAGTGATTGCCCACTCACACTATAAGCTACCTTAAAAAAGATGCAGTACATTTCAGTGCATTGTTTCAGTAGCATAAAAGGGAGATACCACCTTCCTATGTTGCAGCATGAGTGCCACTGCCAGAGAGCTCCCTCCCTAAACTTTCTCCACTTGCCAAACAAACAAACAAAATGAAGTGGGATGATTTTAAGAGATCATTTATTAAAGAATTTAGATATTTTGTAGAAAGATTTGGAGGACAGTGGTCAAATTTCTATAAATGTCACATTGGTATGGAAATAAGCCACCTCTACTTGTGAACATCAAGAAATAGTTGCCTAATTCAAGATTAAGTTTAGCTTAAATATTAGTTCAACTTCAATATAAAAATTGATAAAATTTCCTGTTCTATTTATAGTAATTTATAATATCTTGATAATAACTGCATTTACTTAGGCTTAACTGATTTTTTTCTATCTAGCATATAAATAATGCTTAGACATATTAACCTGGTGACTATGTCATTAATATCTAAAGTACAGTACTACTTTTTTTCTTTTTACAGCTCTCCACTAGCAAAGGGTGCATTGCTGGTAATCTTAGTTATATTGAGGAGGATGGTACAAAAGTAAATTGTACTTGTGGTACTATAGTAGGTACAATTCATTATTCTAAGCTATTAACACATTTCTATGCTGCCAATTTCGAAAGACTCTTGGCGACTTACATAGATTAGCTACAGTGGGGCAAAAAAGTATTCAGTCAGCCACCAATTGTGCAAGTTCTCCCACTTAAAAAGATGAGAGAGGCC
>JANHZU010005703.1:30594-40961 GCA_032468055.1 Acrochordus granulatus | reverse complement strand
AAAGGACAAATTAATATTGTTTTAAAAATAGATTATTACAATTTATTACTTCATTAAAAGGATGTTCATGATCTATGTTGAGTTTAAAGTTCTAATATAAAAATAAAGTACTGTATCTAGTTAGAATGCTAGTCTTTAGTGATCATTATTTGCACTACATTATTAAATAAGCCAAAGACTAAACTTTTTTTTGTTTAGTTTATCCTCTTAATAAAATCAAAAAAGAATGGAAACATAGTTAAGGATTCCCCCTTTTTTGTTATCCATTTGTACAATATGGATCAAATTTAAATGGTTTTATGTTCAAAAGGCAAGAAACAATTATGTGGAAAAGATGCCTCGATAACAATGAAAAAGAAAACCACCGGACCAAAAAAGACTGGTTCCAAATAAAAAATAGCATTAAGTATACCTGCATTCCTTCACTCTCTAACGCAGCTCACAGACAATTTCTTATCAGAAGAAAAACAAAGGTGACGTATTTCATTAGACTCAGAAACTGAGTGAACTTGCAACAAACTATATACGCAATCATGAGCAATCCATTGGCCTTTAAGCAGCCCCCTCGGTAAAATCCACAGCGCATTCATCTGAGATACTTTCCCAACTTCGAGACCGGGACGCGCCGCCGACGGAGTGGAGACGGATCGTCTGCCGCGCGCCCGACCCTGGCAACTTTAAACGTGAGCTGACAGGCATTCTGGGAGTTGAAGTCCACACCTTAAAGCCGCCAAGGTTGGACACGCCTGATTTAGCACACCCCGAGACCCCAAGTTGGGGCGACTGCTTCACAGCAGCTCGACTTGCACCCCTTTCTTCTCTGTCTGCGCTTGAGCAAATGCACTCTCCTTGTGCCACGCGCATACCACCGAAGCAGAGGCGTCGTTAAACTACGCTACCGGCAAAAACGTCGCTCACCCCGCGCAAGGGCCAAAGCAGACGCGCCACGCCCCACTCTTAACCCGTGAGTTGCTGCCAGCGAATGAGACGGACGGGCTTGGCGCATGCCCAGTGAAGAACGGCCTTGGTTTCGAGGACGGTCCCGGCGGTCCTGCTCGGCGTGCTGGCTTGAGAGGTGGAGGATTGGTTGGCGGCAGTGTTTTTTTTTTCCTTCGCCCTAGTCCGACCGAGTCTTCGGGTAAAGCTCCTCTCCGGAAAAGATCTCCGAGGTAAGCGAGGCAGCTTACGATCGGCGGGCTCCAACGCCCTGCTTCTCTCTGTGGGTCCCTGTCCCTTTCTGAGGACCGTTGCGGGACGGAGGGGATGATGATAAACTGCCGGTCGGTAGAATAAACCAAATAGCTTCCCTTTCTTCCCCAATTCTGGTCGGAAGAGGGCATCTCCCTGCCTTCTACCTCTTCTCTTGACGGGCATCCCGTTCTCAGTGCGTTGGACCACTCTCCCCATAATTCCCAGCCGGCTCACCTGAAGGTACTGGAGCTGCAGTGCCCACTCAGGGAGAGAGGAGAAGACAGATACGCTCCGGGTCCTCGCTGCCCTTCGGGCTACGTTTGTTGCGACTCTCGCTGAGGGCGAACGGAGCCATTCTGGGTCGAGGGGATTCCAGAAAGAGCCGCTGGCGATGCACGGGAGAGTCTGGTTCCCATGGAAACCCGGAATCCGCCCGTCGGGAATGCCGAGTCCGTACTGGAATGATCTGATGGCAACATCCACAACGGCTCAGAAGTAAGACCTCTTTGCCCGCAATGGGGCGGGTTGCTACCTAAATCCAAACCAGACTTTCTCAACTTGGCAACTTTAAGATGGGTTTACCTCAGCTCCCAGAATTCTTCAGCCAGAGTGCTGGCTGGGGGATTCTGGGGGTTGAGATCCATTCCTCTTAAAATTGCCAAGTTTAAAAAACGCTGGTCTATTAGAATTGAAACTTGGATTATCGTGCCAAAAGCCTCTATGAGTAAACCCTATCAAATAAAGCAAGGCATATATTATTATTATTAGATGTTCATCCCACTTTTATTTGTATATATCTCAAGGTATTATTATTATTCTTAGAGTTTTATTCAAGAGAGAGCGAGAGAGAGAGGCAGCAAACATACCTAATACTCCTTTGTCCTCTTAGCTTCTCCACAACTCTGTGTGAGAGAGTGACTGGCCCAAAGCCACCCAGCCAGCTTTCATGGGTAAGGGAGATTAAAAGTCTCCAAGTTTCTAGACCTGCACCTGAATCTTACACCAAAGTGCCTTCAGCTAATTTGTATCTAACCAATATGCATATGATTCTGCTGGAAGACATATTTCATTCAGTCAAATGTTATTTATTGGGTGCCCTAGAATGTAATATAGTATACTTTCAGAAACATTAAAATGTGTAAAAAAAAACTCTCCATATTAAAGATAATAGAAGTAATATGCACAGTATTTACAGATTAAATAAACTTTGGTTGAACATATAAATCCAAGATTGAAATAAATTGTCTAAGATACTGGAGTGCTTAAACACATGTAAATATCATAAATAATTTTGTGATTAAGCTTGATGAGCTTTTGGGGTAAAGATTTTCCAAATAAAAGATAACCCTAGGACAGGTATCACTTGCCTAGAGAGTAACTGCAGATGAAAAAGAGGCATTTACAAAAAAGGTGTCTGTTGTTGTTTTTACAATTATTCCTGTGTAAACTGTATTAACAATTTTTTATTAAACAAATTTTCAATTATAAATGTAACCAGTCTATATTATGCATAAGAATCATTAAAATGTTATACAAAGTATTCAAAAAGTTAATATAACAAATAACTTCCAGAAGTTCTTTCGTATTCTTATTACAGGATCAAGATGAGTTTGTTTGGGTCAACATCAGGATTTGGAACTGGAGGCACCAGTATGTTTGGCAGCACTGCTACAGATAACCACAACCCAATGAAGGTAATAAGCTGTTGGATGCCTTGAAAGAAATAACTTCACATAAATATCTTGAAAATTACTAAGTTTAAAATATAACAAGTTTGTCTGTTGGTACAGGTGTGTATAATCCCTTTGGCTGAACCCAAATATTAGTTTACATTTATGCATCATTTGTGGTGAGATTCTGATATTGCACTGTAATTGTTAGAACTGTAATTCAAATATCTACTAGGGTTGTGCTCTGTTAAAAGATATTCAGAAAAAAGTGCTTGGGACCTCACACAAGGATAGCAAGCCTCTACTGTTCTCTAAAAGATATTTTTTAGCTGTTACATTTCCACTTCACTTTTGAACTATGCATAACTTAATAACTATATATGATTTCATAGATTGAAATAAATTTGATTCTTGGTTTCTAGTTCCATATTCTCTACACCAAGGACTTGAGAATGCACAGAATTGTTTTTTTGAAAACAATATATTTCAGAGACATTAGTTAATCTCCTTGCTCACTTGCAAAAGTGTGATCTTATACAGCAGAGCTGGATTCGTTTTTATACATTTTCATATACATACCTGCTCACCCACACATTCACAGCCCATCACTTTAGTGCATGACTCAGATTAATACAGCCTTTGTGTTTTTTATTGTGGCAATTAATAATTGTTCAACCATCCTTCTCTGTCAAAGCCAGTCCGATGTTTCAATAGGATTGTTGGGTTTTCACTGTCGACAGTGTGGCCAGTTGCAAGGGCATGTGTTTCTATGGCTGATGAGTTCTTTATTTGTTCAAGTTCCACAAATAGCTTGATTTGTTTTTTGCTTAGTCTTTTGTGTTTGTCACATCTCATGTCAAATGACCTGGCAGTTCTATCAATATATGACATATTACATGATCCACAATTGATTTTGTAGATGACATTTCCCATGATGTTAGGTGGAGAGCGATCCTTGAAATGTGTTAAATGACTGGTTTGTTTATTGGAAGCTGAGAAGGAGACACGTATGTTGACCTGGTTTAGGACTCTACAAATGGCTTCACTAATGTGTCTTTCATAGGGGATGTTTGCCTTCCCTTCCCAGTTCAACTGGTCAGAGGTTTATCAGGTTGACTCTCTGGAGACTTGGTCTTCTCCCAATGTCATACAAGGTTCTTTTGCTTTTCAATCAAGTTTCGGGGGTAGTTTTATCGCAGTTCAGTGAAGATGAATTGCTCTTCCATTTTTGGTCTTCTTCTGAAGTACACAAGATGGGCTGCCCTTGTGAACAGTGAATTTGCTATTCCAGTGGAGTTGAAACAAAGGTACTTGTATGTGTGATTAGGGCTGCAATAAACACTTGTGATCAATTGACCATTGATTGTGCTCTTTACTAAGCAATCCAAAAATGCCAAACCTTCTCCTTGTGCACCTTCTTCACAAGTGAACTGGATTGTATAACTATAATAACTGTAATCACACAAATTCAACTGCTTTGAATTCTGCATGGCAACAACTGGTAAAACAAATCGTTCAGGGCACTAATGGACCAAGGGGGAGGAGGGAAGGTCACAAAGGCTGAATGAATCTGAGTCATGCACTAAGGTGATCAGATGTGAATGTGTGGGTAGGCACGTATGCATACGAAGATGTATAAAAACAAGGACTTCATCTCTGCTGTGTTAGATTACACTTTGTGAGTGAGCAAGGAGTTTCACTAGTGTCTCTGAAATATTTCGCTTTCAAAAAATAATTCTGTGCATTCTCAAGTACTTGATGTGGAAAATATGGATTTAATAGGTTTTTTAACAGAAAAAAGAAATGGGGAAATAGTAGTATAAAGTGTTATACTTAACAGGTACTTGTTATTATTTACAAAATACATACTTTAAAATGGTTGTTTTATATCTCCATTTGAAGCACATCATTTTTAAGATAGACAGATAGATAGATAGATAGATAGATAGATAGATGATATATATTGAAGCAGATTGCAGTTTTATTTTCCCAGTATTTTTTCCATTGTAGAAATCTAGCTGTGTCTCTAAATTTGATCTTTCTGACTGGATTTTCTTAATTTAAAGCAATGGTAAAGTTCCCCATTACAACACATTTTAACTTTGACTTTTTCCTAGGACATTGAAGTTACTTCACCACCTGATGACAGCATAAGTTGTTTGGCTTTCAGTCCACCAACATTGCCGGGTAATTTCCTTATTGCAGGATCATGGGCAAATGATGTAAGTAACAAATGAAAACAGATAGAGGCATTCAGCTTTCCCTGCATTTGCTGAATGGAAAATGACTACTTCTTGCAGACAAAATGTGATATCCATAAGTGGGCAATGGTTAAGGTAACTCCATGCTACCTCTATAAGACAAAGTGAGTTTGGTAAACAGTAAAGAAGTTCTGCAATTTCATAATTTATTCTAAAGATATCTCAGAATAGAACCTCTTATAGTATTAAAGTGAAAATGAGTCAAGTAAAAATTTCAGGATTGAGTTACTAATTGGTTTCATGATATCAAATTTCTATTAACTTTCATTTTTTTCTGAACACATACTAAAATAGACATTTTAACAGTATCTAAGTCTGGAGCAAGGTAGTATTGCTGGTTGGGATTCTGTACGCTGGTATCTCTTTCATCAGAAAACACCTTTTTTCAGGTTTCTATTTATGAAACTTTATATCATGTTGTAACTTAGAAAACTACTGAGTGAAAACTGGCCCAGTCACTGTATAAATTGATCTCCAGGGTCTTGATTGAGCTTCTCAGTGGAAAGTCTAATGTTATCCCCTTGTTGCCTTTTTATAAAGCTGAATACACTTCAGCATCAAAAAGATAGGCTCTACTTATGGTCCAAATGCTATCTCATATTTACAAATGTCTTTATTTATTTCAGGTTCGTTGTTGGGAAATCCAAGATAATGGGCAGACTATTCCAAAAGCCCAACAGATGCACACAGGACCAGTACTAGATGTTTGCTGGAGTGATGTATGTCACATTATGTCACAAGAAATATATTTAGAAATCTATAATGGTTTTGAGAGGAGGGAAAGAGATTTAAAACTTTAGCAATTATTTTAGTGGAGGAAAGTATCCTGGAGTGAGAAGAGCAACCCCATTTTAAAAGTCTAACCACTAAAGAGCATTCTTTTTAAAATGTTTTCACTATCACCATGAAATCTTTTTCAAGTTTTTTTTTCTCTGTTATTTAATAGGATGGAAGTAAAGTATTCACAGGGTCCTGTGATAAAACTGCCAAAATGTGGGATCTTAACAGCAATCAAGCAATACAAATTGCACAGGTACAATTTTCAAATATATATTGTTTCCTTTATAAAGGATTCATTACACCTTTATCATAAAAATGCAAATAAGTAGTAAAAAATTAACACCAAAAATGTTGATGTATTAATGGGAAGAAGCTTGTTAGAAACAATTCATACTTAACTTTTTACTTAATTCTTAAGTTAACTTCTTTAAAGAAATTACAGAATACTCAAAACAGTTTGATTATGTATACTAATGAGTTGGCCTCATTTAATTTCTAAGAATGGATACAAACCTTTGTCAATATTTTGAGATAGATTTAAATGCTTATATTTAAATGATGGAGTTGCTTGGGAAGGATGATGCTTTCATTGCAGTCTTGTTCATAAGAACTATTCTTTTTTATTCTTATGTGAGCTAAAGATGTGATTATTTATTATTATGTTCAGATTATTCTTCCTCTATGAAGGGGATTGTTTCCAGATATTTGAAAATTATGGGCTGACTAAAATATCATGATTTTGGTGCTTATCTGTGTGTTGAAATTAAAACTTAATGTGTTTTAATGGGACCAAAAATGTAACAAATCTATATTCAATTGAAAAGCATAGGAAAAATGTAAGAGCCTTACAGAGACAAGACTAGGCCAGTGCTTTTTACAGAAAAGTGAAATCTGTAATGACATGAATGGGAAGTGATTCCAGAAATCTTTTAAACATACTCTTCAGCATGAAGCTCCTGTAAAGACCGTCCATTGGATTAAAGCACCAAACTATAGTTGTGTGATGACTGGAAGTTGGGATAAAACATTAAAGGTAAGCCTTGTGTGTTTTTTTTAAATCAATGTGTATAAATGTTTTCTGCAATTCTGTGTAATATTATGGAAAAATCATTAACAGTTAGGATATAGTAGAGTAAGGCACAAAGAAAATTGGAACAATATAGATCAGTGGTTCCCAATATGGGGTGCATGTTCCACAAGGGGACCATTTAAGAATAATACCATTTTTTTCGAGTTTGTTAATATCAGTGAGCAATAAATCCTACTGGGGGGCATCAAGATTTTAGAAATGCTTAGGTGGGGCATGGCCAAAAAAACTACTGATACAGATGAACCCAGTGGTAATGAGCTTTCAAGTTAATAAGATGTAGTCTATCTGGTATCCTGACATAAACCAATTTTTTAAAAATTAAAAAAAAATACAAATGAATGCTCCATAAAATTATCTGTCTAAAGTACATTTTAGGAAACTGGATCGTTGTTGAACTACTTCAGAAGGTAGGGAGGGTCAATAGTAAACATTAAATCAAAAAGGCCATTACCCAAGCATATTTACCCAGTATATACAGTGCTTGGTGTTATTTTGAATTGATCCTTATTTCTTCAGTTTAGAAGATGGGAACCAAGCCCAAGCATGACTTATTCAACCACTGACTTCTTGGCATATTTGGTCTCTCACATTTATTATAGTAGTATATTTTTTTAATCAATTTTGGTTAAAGTTTGGAGGGTTTCAAAGTCTGTTATCAAATGGTCATTCTGCTGCTACATGAGAGAATTTATTGATATCTTATGGAACTTTTTATTTAGTTTTGGGATACACGAACCCCCACTCCAATGATGACGCTGCAGTTGCCTGAGCGATGCTATTGTGCTGATGTGGTAAGACAAATTTCAGAAGCCTTCAGGCCTTGATTAGTTAGTATCATGTTGTATTTCTGTTAGTCTTTTCTTGTGGTACCATGGTAATTAATGGTATTTTGTTATATGTTACGATAATAAAATGGATTTATACAGTAGTTAGTGCAGGAAGAAAGTATTGAGTGGATTATATGTTAAATACTTTTCTATTTGGATATGAATGTGAAATAAATCTTTTTACTATGTTACTATGTAACTATATCAAAATTAGTCTCTACTCTTGTGTAATTTCTCTTGTTTTAGATATATCCCATGGCAGTTGTTGCTACTGCAGAAAGGGGCTTGATAGTTTATCAGTTAGAAAATCAGCCTTCTGAATTTAGAAGAATAGATTCTCCACTTAAACATCAGGTAATTTGAATTCTCTTGATCTTCAGAATATGATTTTATTATAATGCTAGCATTGATTCCTTAATCCTAGTAGGATAAAGATAAAGCTATAACAGCCTTATATGAAAGTACATGATTAAAATGCAGTCTCTTTTATTTAGCATCGTTGTGTAGCTATTTTCAAAGATAAAGTGAACAAACCAACAGGCTTTGCCCTTGGAAGTATAGAAGGAAGAGTTGCCATTCATTATATTAACCCACCAAATCCGTAAGTATCTGGAAATGGTCTGCTATTTACTTTTTATCTCCAAGAAAGTAGGCTTTTAGAATAATTACTCTTTCATGCAATGTGAAATTAAGGAATGCATTTTTTTTCAGTGCCAAAGACAATTTTACCTTCAAATGCCATCGATCAAATGGTACAAACACATCTGCCCCTCAGGATATCTATGCAGTAAGTATTTTATGCATTGTTCAGTAAGTTTCATTTAGGGCAATTATAGGAAAAAACAAGTATTTATAATAATCACATTGCAAAAAAAAAGACAACAAAGCAACTCAATGTATTTTTATTTAATACAAAATATCTAAGTGGAAAGAAGCTCTGACAAGTTGTAATGTACTTGATGGGTGGGATTCAGAGCATAACTAATGTAAATGAATGAGAAATTAGAGTTTAATTGCTTCTCATTAAATCCTGTGGGATAAAGCAATTAGGCTTTAGTTTATGGAAGTGGGAAAAAGAATCCTTTTTACTTCAAATATTTGCATTACTTGACCAAATAGGTTTCTAAGTATACCTTTCGCTCTTTCCTCTATAAATTAATGGCAATCATTTGTTTTGTGAGAATAACATGGTAAGAAATATAATGAAAATAAATGCTTTAACTACCACCTAAAGTAGAGGTGACAGTTGACAACACCAGGCATTGCTGAATTTAAACTCAATTCACCAAGTCAATAATGAAGGATACTGACTGTTGAAAAATCAAGATGTTCAGAGGGATTAATCAAGTCACTGAATCCAATCAACCTCAGTATAGGAATCTAACTTAAAGCATCCCTGACAGATAACTCTGTACGTTTCATTTGAACACATCCATCAAGGAGAGGCCACCATTTTTGGAGATAATTGAAGCCAATGTCAAATTGCTTTTACAGCAAGAAGGGTTTTTTCCCGTACATCTCTTGGATTTTGCTTTCCTGTATATTGAATTCATTATTTGCTGGCATTCTGAAATAGTGGAGAATTGGTTTTGATTTTCTTTTGCGATATTTCAGATATTTGAAAAATGCTGCCATATGCCCCTTAATCTTCTTGTCCCAAGGTTAAATATTCCATGTCCTTCTGTCTTTCTCAGTTTCCCAGATCATCCTTATTGTGCTTATCTGAATGATTCCAATTACTGTGAACTCTTGTTAAAATAAGGTGTCCAGAACTGAATGAGGTAATAAAGGTATGATCTGAACATTGCAGAGTAAAGTGGAACTATTACTTTATTTTGTGTGTCACAACTTTCTTCTGAACCTTAGGATGCAAGTTATCTGATTATGGAAATATTATTTTTCCTCTTCCAAATTATAAGCCTGATAAGGTGGAGCTTCAATTTTCATTACTGAGATTATGTAAACACTTACATTACATTTTAAATTTTACTTAACAGGTAAATGGAATTGCCTTTCATCCTGCCCATGGCACTCTTGCAACTGTAGGGTCTGATGGGAGATTCAGCTTCTGGGACAAAGATGCACGGACAAAGCTAAAAACATCAGAGCAACTAGACCAGCCAATATCTGCTTGCTGCTTCAACCATAATGGCAACATATTTGCATATGCTTCTAGTTATGACTGGTCAAAGGTAATTGAGTTAAAGTAATTCCTTTCAATAGCAGTTGCTGGGGAAATTCAGCATCTTCATTGCATTAAAACATCTCCACTGTTGTTGTAAACAATTAGTATGCACTTTAGCATAAAAATTCTAATTATTAGAAATCTAATAATATGCTTAGCAATTTAAAAACATTAAGATTTTGAATACAGGTAATCCTCACTTAATGACCCTAATTAGGATCAGAATTTCCATTCCTACGCGATGCAGTCATTAGGTGAAATGTGACTGTACTGCCTAGTGACAGTAATTTCAGTTACTCTGGGGTAAAGGTTTCTAAAACATTAATGAATGCTCAATAATTTTGAAGTAATATGTAATTGAAT
>JANHZU010005703.1:0-18071 GCA_032468055.1 Acrochordus granulatus | reverse complement strand
TATGATTATATCCTGTGCAACTTTGAAAGCTTATCAGTGGCACATCAAAAGACACTTCCAGTTTCTAAATACATTGATGTATCAAAATAGATTATATAGAGTGATAAGAAAAAAGGTTGGGTAATAGCAAAAATACTTCTGCTTTAAAACTTGGCTTCTGCAGTCCTCTTTGGCTTATGCTTCCTTTTGCTGTGATATTTTCTATTACAAAGAAGAAAGTGGAGAAGAAAACAGTCTAGAACAGAGAAAAAATCTCTTCTGAGACTGGAAACCTTATATGGACTTTTTGCTGAGAAGAAATTAAATATGGATATTAAGATTAAGGAAGATGTGAATTAAATAGGGGCTGAAGAGACTTGTAACTTCTAAGAGAGGAGGAGTAATAAGAATGTAATTAAGCTGTTGAAAAGGTTGGAAGTCGTATATTTGCAAATTTTAGGGGGAGTTCGTTTCTGTTTCTTCCATTTTTTTCCTCATTAGTGTTTTCTATGTAAAAAAAATCTTAATCTAATTTTTTAAAAAAAAATCTAGAACAAAAATTACTTATGTTAATTTATGTTCCTGAACAGTCAACAAACATCTTTACGTGGTATTTGGCTGGCACTGAAAAAAACAGATTTTCAGAAATTAAAATAGATGAATTATAAAAATGTCCTGGTTACTTTTAAAGAGAATTCTTGTTGATAAATTTTACTTGAGCCAGGAGATGGCAGCATCTGTATCTATTGCAGACTGAAACTTTCAAGAACTAAGGTTTGATCTAATCAGCCTGAACTAAATTTGAAAGCAAAATAAAACTGCAGGAAATGAAGATTAAAGAAATTTCTACTGTTCTGGGTGATTATCAAAGCTAGGAAGTTAGGAACCACCCAAAAATCAGATTCCTTCTTTTGGTTTCCTTGATAAGTATAGGAGATGGTCTCAGCAAATTCAGATGCTTCCTTCTGGTGCTCCAGGATGGATTTAGATGCTTTCTAAAACTACAATAATACTTTCTCTCAACTGACCAAGACATATTGATTTCTTCAGAAGAAGAATTGTTTTATTTACAAGCAGGGCTTGCAATGAGATACTGGAATGTGAAATGTTCAGCCAGCCAAAGGGTTTTTTTTTCAGCATACCATTTCATTCCTACCCTCTCTCCAAACTTTACATCACCGCAACAGCAGGTAGTATATTTCCTTTCTATTTGGCTGTTTGAGGGGTGCGGGAACTTCCTCCACCCTTTCTCATTTCCTAAAATTTGCTTTGTAATTGCACAAAAACTGGCACTCTCTAAGATTGCAGCAACCTCCCCCTTCATGTGGAGGTGCCATTTGGCATTGGAAGTGCCATTTTGGCTACCTAAGATTCGGGCTTAGAGTGTGTGTTTCCTATCAGATGGGTGTATATGTAAATGTACTTTATGTGTATATGTTTGTGACACACAACTGAAAGGTTTCAGAAAAGCAAAATGGACCTTTATTATTCTAAATGTAACAGTGTTACATTTATCTCCTGCTTTTCGTTCTGAACCTCTTACATACCACTCCTTCCTTGTTGTCCTTATAAAGTAGACCAAAAGCACACCCAGAAATACAAGTTATACTTTACTGTAAGGTTACATTAATAGAGTCTTGCAAATCTGAGAGTACATTTCTCCCCCCCCCGCTTGCTTTTATAATCCAAGAAACTAGAGAGGGTCCCTTCTGAGATGCTTGCCATGTCTCCATTCCTTCTGCAGATCAGGTGCCATTTGTCTGATCATTGTCTAGCTTGCGACTCTCCTGTCTCCCAAGGTCATTTCCACATACTATTACATTCCTCCAACACACCATCAGTTCTCTTAACTAGGTTGGCCTAAAAGAGAGGAACTTGTGCAAGGTCACTCAGGAAACTTCTTCTCCATCTAACTAATTTTATTAAAAGGTGAAAGCTTTCACGTGCTGCAGCCAACCTCATCAGATGCCTAATGTGGGTAGGCTAATGTTGGACCTTAGGATGCCACCATAAATTAACTTGGCCCTCCTCCTCCCTAGATCTTTGGTGGTGCAGATAGACTTGAACCTTGGACTTCCTTTTTCCAATCCCATCCTTTTATTTGCTACACTACACTGGAAATCTCCTGCAACTCTTGTGGCATGTGAGACATATATGGCAGTATGGGTGGGGAAAACATTCTGAAGCATTATATACTCTAAACTCTAAACTGATTTTTTTAGGTGACATGATTTAAACAAATATTTTTTTAAATTTGGGATTTTAAAAGGTGTGGACTTCAACTCTGCATTCTGGAAGTTGACATCCACACATCTTAAAGTTGCCAAGTTTGAAAAACACGAACCTCATGACTTGGGGGGAAAAACATTCTACATAAGCTCGGAGTAATTAATGTCTCCCTGAGCTGAATGCATATGCTAAGTAATTAATCATGAGGAGAAAATCTGTACCCTTCAGGAAAGTAACAATGCCAGCTGTTGCATCTTGTGCCTGACTTACAAATGATATTACAAGCTCAGTAATAGATATGATAAGTTAGTTGTAAGTCTGGGACAGCAAGCAGTGCTAATCTATACTGGTGGCCTTTTAAGCAACAATACAATTTATTCTAAGTATAGTACACCACACCTCAGCTGCAAACACCTGGATGCCCATGAGATGGTAGCAAGTGGATAGCAAAATTACCCATGGTTGTCCAGCTTTTTCTAACCCAGATATGCTACCTATTTTTCCAAAGTGTACATTTACGATAGGTAAACAAACCCCTAAAAAATAAAATGCAAGAAACCTGGGATCACATAGAACATATGCTTATGGATCATGGTCTCTTTCTGCATAGGCATTTGGAATAAATCTCAGTATGATGCTTGGAAAGATATTTCATATTTATAAGGTTGGTTTCATAGTTCATAATCAAATCATTTTAAAGAGGTCTATAGATCTGCTTGGACATCAGCAGTATCTTAATGTTTAGAGCTTTGTAGTGATTTTCAGTGGTTTCTCAAGATGATATATTGAGTCCTTTGATACAATTATTCAAACCATGGAATTTTAAATCTTTTAACAATTGTACTTTACTGATATTTTACTATCACTATGTCCTTTTTCTGCTTTCTTTTATGTAGTCATGTATTAAATGTTATATTTTATTAAAAGCATATAGACACACACAAACAAAAGAAATGTGGAAATCAGCAAAACCTATTTAAATAGCTGTTCTGGTAAAGATCTAAAACTCAGCAGGAATTACAATTGCTTTACATCTTTAGCATCTCCCATTAAAAAGGTCTCCAATCAGGGTGCTGGCTGGCTAGAAATTCTGGAAATCTGTACTCACAATGATTGGAGCAAAATCTAAGGCCAGTAAATAATGAGGCAGACGGTGGGGGAATTATTGGGGAAGCCAGTCTTAGACGATTAGGAGTCATCTTACCTCCAAGTAAGATAAAGTAGAATAAAGGAAAGAAAAGAAAATTGACCAAGACCATCTTAGTTTTTGATTAGTGTGCTCATTAGGCATGAACTGGACAGCATGCATGTTAAGCAGGTCCTAAAAAGAAATTGAGAGATGACCTTGAGGAAGGTATGAAAGAGCCATGAAAGGAGGTGGGGAGAAATGAAGCCTCTAAGGAGGGGAAAAACAAAGGAGGGATTTGAAGATGAATTACAAAGTCCAGAGCAGTGTTTCTCAACCTTGGCAATTTGAAGATATGTGGACTTCAATTCCCCAGCCACACAATGCTGGTTGGGGAATTCTGGGGGTTGAAGTCCACTCATCTTAAAGTTGCCAAGGTTGAGAAACACCGGTCCAGAGATTGAACGGAAAGAAATGTAAAATAACTCTGCCTTGATTTTGTTTTGTACAAGACGGAACAGAAAGAACCTTCGAAAGACCTTCAACATTTTGTTAATATATCTTACAACAATATAGCATTCCTGGAATCCCTACAATGTCTGTTTCTTGACCTGGCCTATCTCACAAAGTTGACATCAATCCTGAAAGCCTTCCAAGTGTTTCTCTTGTTCCTCCCTGTTATGACCTCCTCTACGAGGTCTGTGGCTGGACATTCTTGGAATTACAGCCAAAATCAATGGGAAGCACCTGTTTGGGGAGAAGCTGCTCTCTCAGAAGAAAAATCTCAAAAGCCTCATTATCACCAGTTTCACTGCTCAGAGAAAAAATTCCTGGTCTTCAGGAGATAATAGCATCCCTCTAGTTTTGTTTTGGGTTTTTTTTGGGGGGGAATAATAAAAATTCCAAAGCTGTGATGATACCCTCTTATTCTTCCAATGTCTTTAGAATGATAAGCACTCTCACTCCAGTAGGGTAAACAGAAATTGGCCCAAAGATCCATTCCTCCATTATGATTTGTGAATAAGTAGGTGAATGAAATGCTTCCTCCTGACCTCAATGGTTCACATCATGAAGTTCTTGACTGTGAGATATTAATTCAGCCACTATGGCTTAGCATGATGTACTGTACAAAAAGGACTCCAGTAAGCTGTCCACTATACCCTAGATTTCAAAGATTTACACAGTATGGACATCTATCCGCTGGATGAAGTCCTCTTGTAGGCTTGTAGGAGCCTTCTGATTGGTCCAACCAAGACAATTGCAGCTTGACTCACATGTGATGAATGACACAGAGATTTTGTCACAAAGGCCCATGCAGAGGCTTGGACTAGTGCACCCTTTAGAGGTCCTCCACAGCTGCAGCTAGCGCTGTGGCTGCAGCTGGCAACACAGCAATGAGGGGGAAGATGCTTTTCTGATTCCCAGCTTACCCATTTTTTTTTCCTAACCAACTATGGCTGTGCCAGGGGACAAGATGTACAACAGTTGCCTCCCTTTTGGTGAGACCCATCAGAAACTCTTAGCCACCATTCTGATTGTATTGGGCCTTTTTGCTTTACTGGAATATGCTGTTAAACTGATTGCCTTGGTAAGCAAAATGAATCAGGTGGGTGTTATGCATGTCCTCACAATCTGGATAGGCTGCAGGGAATATTTGGCCAACTGAATTGTGGGCACTGGGTCTGCATCTCTGGGCGTTAAGGCTCAGGCTTATATGAGCTTCTCTTCTGGATCTAAGAAACTCTTTTGGATGTAAGCCTTTTTCTGCTGAGCTGCTTTTTCTCCAAGCAAACAACCAAGTAGAAACGAAGCTTGCTCTTTCCTGGGGGGGGTGATGCATTAATTGGGTCTAGGCTTACAAGAGAAGTAACTAGCAAGTGCTAACAATGATCAAGCCTCAGCATGTAACAAGAGCAAGCCAACTTGGCTGATCCTAGAAAAACTAAGCAGTCTCAACCTGATTAGTACTGGGATAAGGTACCACTAGGGAATCTCAGCACTGCAGACTAGGTTGGGGAGTTGAAAAAACCTTCTTCAAGATGACAATAAAAAATCACTTCTGAATGGCTAAGAATGTAAAATTACTTAGAGCCCTAGGTATCAAGCTTGACCTAACAAAGTTTTGATTTTTAAAGAAACAATAATAAAAGGACTCTGCTAAGAAGGCCTCTTACAAAGTTCTCCCTACTAAAGTAAATCCTGAGGACTTAACTCAGAAAGCAAAAGAAATGAGACATAGGAGATACATACCCACATCTCCCAACAATTCAGTTTTCTAAAAAGAGCCATATGAGATTGATTGATTATTAACTATTACACTTTGCTTCCTCCTCTGAGAGTCAGAGGAATGTACATTTTTTCAACAATCACCACAGTATCAGTGAAAGTATATTGGCCATTCAACAGTAACAAAGCACCATTCCATTAACACTCAAAAACCACACCTAACTCCTAACCAACACAATGGATTCTATCTGCCAGCATTTTGGACCTGCAAAAATGCAAACGTGAATTAAAGTTGACAAAAAACAAACCTAGCTGAGGGAGAGGCATATAAATTGCTTGGCTGAAAGCATTTATGCAGATGCAACTCAAAAAGATAAATAGCAGATCCAGGTTAAGGAGGAGAGTTTAAATTATTGATTTACTTATTACAGGGATTTACATAGTTGTTCAATTCAAGCAGCATAAAAAAAATAAAAAATTCAAAATCACATAATTTATGAAAATGACTCAAATATACAAATTGACGAACTAACAGAATAGATGAAAACAACCAGTACTGGTTGGCTGGGATTCTGTTGATCTAGACTTAAATGTCTGGGTAAAGATCTGGTCTTCACAGCCTTGCTAACAAACAGCAAGGTTGAGATCAGTTGTATATTAGAGAGAAGATACTTCCAGTGGAAAGGAGCCACCACTGAAACTGCACATCTCTTTGGTATCATGAGATAGCTCATAATTCTTGGAACATGAAATTGCAACTCTTAAAATGAAGGGATCAGGACCACGGCCTCCCCAGGAGAATTTGTGGGGCAGGCAGAAAATCTTGTGAGCAGATAGTCCCACATGAAGCCCAGTTCTATGCCATCGAGGGTTTTAAGGTGATAACCAGCTTTTGTACTGGAATTCAGCTCTCAGAGTACTGGTGGTGTCACATGGGTGTAATAATCTGTGTCCATAACTACCTAGGGTACTGCATATAAGCCAATGGAGGATTCTAGAGCAGCCCCACAGAGAACATTGCAATAATCCGATCAGATAATTAAAGCGTGAGTAACCATGAGGAAGCCTCCTGGCTAAGGGACAGACAAATTGAATTCCTCTCCCCAAAACTGCTGGCATGACCCAATTCTAAGAGCCTTGTACCTGCTTGAAAACTAAAACTAGAAATGTTGGAGGGTCCATGGTATGATCTCTCAGATCTCCTAACTTTTGGCCCCCTAAACTTTTTTTAATTATTAATTTTGATAGGTAGAATAGGTTATCATAGGAGTTATAATAGTGTTCATTCAGTAGGAAAATATGAGGAAGCTTTACTGTCCCAGATGCTGGAATAGCCAGTGACACTCAGAACACAAGTGTCAAGCAGAGGGATAAACTAGCCAACTGCAAGCCATGCATTGGATTTAAAAGGGAGTAGATATAGACAGGCTTCCTACACTTTCCAGCACCCTTCATTATATGCTATATTGTTGGAGATGAGGCAGGTTGTAGTTGAATACAAGGATCCCCAGCCTACTCTAAGCAGATCTGGATGTGGTATGTAATGACTAATATCTTTATGACTCCGTATTGGTTACTTTTCTGGTATCCACTGATATCCATGTTTGTGCTTTCTCATGGAAGGTGGTACATGATTTCCACCCAGGCAATGAACAGGAGGAGGAGGATGCCTTTGGGAATGTCCAAACAGAGCATGGAAAGCACCCTTTGCCATACAATCCATAGAAGAAGAAAAGCCTGGCCCTTGGGCTCCCCATTCTTCCTATTCTAGCTCGTTCTCATGGTATAATTTACAGGGGTTCTAGGCAGTCACCTACATGAAAAACAGCTGCATGGTCTTCTGTAGTTTGACTTAAGTTCTTCCAACATCACCCAAGAGCCTCAGAAAAAGTTGTTTGAAGGGTCTAATAATCAATAAAGCATTGGGGTAGAAAATTATTTCACTGAATAAAGTTATTTAATTTAATGCAACATCTTTTTTCTCTGTTTCTCTTAGTTCTGGATTACATTTATTCCATTCATGAGGAAAATGTATGATTTTTTCTTCAAGAAAGGTATTTTGTAGATGCATAACCAACCTATTTCCCTTTTCCTTTCCTCCAGCTAATTCTTTTCTCTTCAGCCTTCAGCCATAAAAATCATTACCTAAAGTCACACGTGGCACAACTCTACATTGGTTTTGCTTTAACATATTGTACAAACCCACACAACCATAGCTCATTCAGCAATCCATTCAGTAAACATGACAATGCAAGGTATGAACTAGGTTATAGAAAACTGGGGCTTAAAAGTAATTCATAATCAAATATTTTTAAAAAGCCTAGTCAAAAAAACAGCTGATTGAGGGAAAGTCTCAATAATTGTTTACACTAACCATGATAAAACTTAGGAAAACTTAAGATCCCCACCTCACTTTTGAACTGGGGATAAATGGGGAACTTGGCAGAAAACAAATGCTTATATTTAGGACACAATTAGATGCAAAAAGGGAGATGACCTAAGGGCCTTTCTCCACTGCTGATATAAAGGGCTGTTCCTTGAACTTGTAAAAAATTAGGCAGCATGAAAGATGCTGTTGCTAATCCTATCCTGCTGTCTTGCATCTGCCCTGACTCAATGTTGAACTGTGTGTCCTGATTTTGTATGTGCTTGTGATAAGCATTGACTGGTTGATTCCTCAGGCTTCACTTTCCTCCTCCTGTCTACATTCACCAATCATAGTGCTGCAATAGGACAGGAGAAACATGGCTGCAGGACTCAGCCCATCATCTTTAGCTTCCTTGTGTCCTGCACTCAGCTCTGGATAAAGTTTATTTGCTTATTTATTTAAAAGAAAAATAGGTCATAGTAATGAAGGCAGTTGAGTCATAGGATCACTTTGATTTAGAATGGTACTTCTCTTCACACACACCACTTTCTTCATAAAGGCAACAAATGCCAGACTCCTGTGATTTTTTGGCAAGGGGGGAATGGTTCTGTCATTTCACTGTTACTATTTTAGCTTTGTCCGAAAATGGTAAAGGTTGTGGATTTAAAGCATAGCCAGCAGAGCAATGTAATGTAATGTTATTGCATCTTTTTGATGATCTACCAGCATCACTGATGTTTCCACTCTTTAGACAACCAAAGAATGGGGCAGATGAGGCTAATCAGGCAGCAGAGAGGTGGGGGAGTCCCCCCAGCAGCATGAAAGAGCCAATAAGTTTGACTCTGATCCCACCCACAGCTGTTCATCTGGCTTCACCTTGGACATAACTGGTGATGAAGCATAATAGATAATACACACCTTGCATGTGAATAGGGGAAATACTACTCCGTCTCTGGCATAGCTAAGGATGATATATAGCTGACCCACCCATGGGCCAGGGACAAAACTGGAACAATTGCAGGGGAAAAGCAGGAAAAAAAAAGATGCTAGACAGTGCTTAGGTGCAAATGAGAAATGGCCTTAATTGTGAGCTAGATATAAAGATCCATTTTTGTCAGGATGATGCCTTGCAGATGCATAGGTTACAATGCCCATCATATCCTAGACTGGTTAGGATAATAGAAAAGAGTACATGAGTGATCAGAGAGTGTGAATAAGGAAGTACTGTATCTACATTGTATTTGCTAATTTCCAATGGTGGCTCATGCCACTTTCCACAGTCAGCAATCGCACCCATAGTTTGGAGTCATCAGTATAGGAGGTGGCTTAGCACATAATCCCCCAGCTCCTGGGAGACTGCTCTGCTGAGCCTACGGATCAGCTATGGATTTGTGTCACATTCTCTTCACTGCTCTTTCAGAGAATGCTAGAAAACTGATCTTCCTTCCCCCCCCCACATTCATTGCTTCCATAGTAGAGAAAATAACATGACCAGCCCTTGACTTTTGCGTGGTCAAGAATTCTCTAAATTGTGGGTACAAAGCTTTGAATGAACTTCAGCCCTATCAGACAGCTGGGAAATGTAACTAAGCAAGGTTGTTGCTGAATTACAATTCTAGCATTCCTATTCTAAAAGAAGCTGTGCAGCATCAGGCTGTGAATGGCTTTTCATGATTTCATTGCCTGAATTTTTGTGACTTTTACACTTCTTTTCCTTGATTTGCAGGCAGTCGACTGTTCAAAACCATGAAGATTCTCTCTAATAGCAAAAGGCTATGGAAAGAATCAGTCCTTTTCAGGAGCCAGAAACAGCCCTCAAGCCTGCATTTCCGTTGCATTGTAGATCCTGTAAAAGTGACTGTGAAAATTGGCAAACCCCATGGGTCCAAAGTTTTCTGCCCTCAACTGGGCAGGAAAAATAAAGCTTTCTATTCTGGGGAATGGTCAAGCCACCATGACACAGATGACAAGAAAGCCAGTTGGTACAGGAACCGCCAACAAATCCAGGAAAGCCAAGGAAGCTCCCACCCTTCTGATGCCGAAACCCCCCAGCCAGCATGTCCTGTGGGATCTGTTGCCTCCTGGGTCCATTTCAGCTTTGGCTCACCTGTACGCACTCCTGAGACAGGAAACAGTTCAGCCAACTATGGTGTTTTGGCAAGAAATCACCAAAGGGCCACTGGTGACAAATTACAGAGTTCAGAGGTGGCAGGAGGTAGTTCCCAAGGGCAACACTTCATGACACGATCAGTGGGCCTAAACACAGAGGGCCCTGCTCCCCACCACCTGGCTCATCCCCATGAGCCATTTCATCATCCATCCAGTGAGACCAATTTCATCCCTAGCCCAATCTTACCTGGTCCCCGGCGTGTGCTGTATTCTGCCATGGCTCCAGAAACGGTATCCAGAACCCATCTTAATGCTGAGGAATACATCTACCCATATTCTCCGAGAAGTCATCAGCCCCATCTTGGCCTTGAATGGCATCAGCACTTGCCCGCAGCACAGCAAGCAGAGGTCTATGTCTATCTGGTCAGCCCACCCCACTCTAGACCAGAACAGCGCCCTGAGCAGCCCAACCAAGCATTCCCAACTTCTCAGACCATCTCCAGGAAGGAAATGCTGGAGAACAGAATCTCCCTTACCCAGAGCAGGGGCAGCAATAATCAAGGACCTGCAATCCAAGGGGGCAGTGATTGCCATAAGCCACGCAAAAGCATCTGGGAGAGAAAACGCCAGAGAAGATCACTGCAGCCAGACTATGAGAAGTTGGTAGGAGGCAGTGGTGGAGTTAACCTCGGGACCCATGAGCCATTTTCTCATAGCCCATCTGTCTTCGCTGACAGAGGGAAAGATGCAACTCCACCAACCATTGTCAGCTGAAGATGCCTAACTCTCCTTTTAAGCTCTGGAGATAGGTGGAATTCTTGAGAAAGGAAAAAACAGCCTTTCCCAGTGCTTCCTTCAATCCCCTGGGCCATATCTGGGTCCATTAAAATAAAGGCAAAGCACAAAACATTTATTGAGTGTAATTCATAAGCAACATAGTGGCATGATAAAGGTACAGAACCTGTCCTATGTTGATATACTAATCCAAATGAAAGCCAAAATCCTCAGCAATTTGTTGTGCAAGTTATCTGAGAGAGAGGGAGACTCTGAAGGCTTTAAAGAATAAAAATCCTCCCCCCTCAACCTGTAAGAACATATGGAGTCCTGCTCTATTAGGCTAACTCAGCATTGTGTCTCACACTATTCAACCAGATGCTTTCAGGATGCTCATAAACATGGGTAGGAGGGTAAAAAGTCACTTCTACAGTTGCTGGTGTTCAAGGAATATCTGTTTTTCTAGAGAAATCAAACAACTGTCCAGATCAATAGCTACATACAGCCTCATCTCCCTTTAAAGTCATCTAAATTACTATGCATCACTGCAATTGGTATCAGCAGATTCCACAACTTAATCATAGGATTTTATCTTCTCTTTATTGATCCTCCATCTTGCCCACAATCAACAATCCCAACTTCTAACACTATGGAAAAAAAATCTATCCATATTTTCTGTGGCATGGGCCATTTTGTCATATCTAATACATAACTTCTCACATCACTAAATACAGATGCTTTCTAGTGGATATTGCACAGTGGTGACATCCATAGAACCAATAAGTTGAAGCTTATATCTTCTATCAGTGGAATGAGAAACAGAAGTTCTGTACAGTAGGCTTGGCTTATCATTGTTTTAATACAGCAAATAATGCACATTCTCTTTAAAGATCTGCATTGAGAGGCGTCTCAACTGCCAGATTAAAATTACCTGTCTGAGCCCTTATATTCAGCTGTCACTCATTGGAAGGACAGATACTGAAGCTGAAGTTCAAATACTTTGGCCACCTAATGTGAACACTGTGATGCTGGGAAAGATTGAAGGCAAAAGGAGAAGGGGATGGGAGAGGATGAGATGGTTAGATAGCATAGTAAGTGTGATGGGCATAGGTTTGGGTGGACTCTGGGAGGCAGTCCAGGACAGGGAGGCCTGACATGCTGCAGTCCATGGAGTTGCGAAGAATTAGACATGACTGCACAACTGAACAACAACAAAATTCAGCTGTCAGTCTGAATAAGATTGGAGGATGAAGCCAAAGAGATTCTCAATGGATACTCCAAGATTGTTTTTTCATAATGGACTGGTGAAATCACCTGCCCTCGTGATAGTAAGAAGTCAGCCAGCAAATAAAGACATCAACATCAGGTGAGTCTCCAACTGATTTCTGAATTAAGGCATTTCACATTTTAAGAATTAAAGATGGTCTTTAATATGGCTCCTGGTGGCACTTTTCCATTCACACAATGACAGCTTTGAGTTACATTATTACAAAGCCCTGATTTGCCATATTTCTATCACCTCTACTGTATCTGCTCATCTATCTTTTTTCTAGGTAAATGGACACCCCCAAATAAGCAGTGCATTGTATCCATTCATTGCTTTTATTTACTCAGAAAACTTATTCAATTCAGTTGGGGCCCAGAGAAGTCCTTGGAAATACAGATCATTCGAGAAACTAGTGTTTCACACTTGTTTCAGATTTATACCCTATCTTTTTTCTTCAAATATACTCAAGGCAGTGAACATATCTAATGCTCCTTTCTCCTTGTCTTTTCTTCACAATAACCTTGGGCTGAGAGTGACTGATCCAAAGTCACCCAGGTGGTTTTTCATGCCCAAACTGGGATGAGAATTCACAAGTTTCTAGGCCAGTAGCTTAACCACTATACCAAACAGGCTCTCATTTTGCAGCATGACAGTTTGCCAATTTGTTAATTAAAATAATTTAAAGAAGTCAAAGACAGGGCATGATGGCTGAGCAGTTAAGATGCTGGGCTTGTCAGTTGGAAGGTCAGCAGCCTGAGTTTGAGATCTAGGCTCCGTGTAATGGGATGAGCTCCCATTACTTGCTCCAGCTCCTGCCAACCTAACATTTGAAAGCATGTACAAATGCAAGTAGATAAATAGATAATTCTATGCACCTCAGCATACAGCCATGCCAACCACATGACCACAGAAGCATCTTCAAACAATGCTGGGTCTTCAGCTATGAAACAATGATGACCACCACCCCCTTAGAGTCGGCCATGATTAAAAGAGGAAACCTTTACCTTTTACCTTTTTTAAAGAAGTCAAAGCTCGCCAGAAGAGAGCTCCAAGGGAGATACTGGAACATCAGACATAACTGGTCAGCAATTCTATTTGTCCAGTCTAGGTTTTTTTCTTTCCCCATCATCAGAGGACCTCCAGCAGTCTTCTCCAAGAATCTACAAGGAAGCTTTACATGTTTACAGTCCTAAATTCTAGTGCCAGATCTATTTCCTAAAAAGGAATCTGAGACTACAGTGATATAAAAATATCAGGGGCAGCTATTATGAACCACGCCACTGGATTTAGTAGGAAGAACGCTAGATTTAGATGTATGCTACTCTCCAGGCTATGATGCATCTTGAAAAAAGATGTTCTAAATCCTTTTTGGTTTCAAGGAGCAGCTTGAAAAATCCAAGGGGTTTTTCTTTTGTTTCTGTTTTTTTGATCGCCCTGAATGCACTATGCCCTTTGAAATCTCAATGCTGTTGCTATAAATAATGAGGGAAAAAATCTGGTTTGTGAACTACAAAGAACAAAAAGCATTAAAAAGATCTTGATTCAGCTATGTTTCTTCTGAAGAAACTATTTTCTTCAGAAAAAGAAATTTGGAATGCTTCATTTATGCACAGCCATTTCAAGCTATAAATTCCAGGAAGGCAGATTTAAATGAAAAATTAGAAAGGTTTGCAGCCATATATTTTAGTGTTTACTCTAAATTATAAGCACTATTTTCTGCAGAGCACAAAGCCCTAGATTTCTGCTATACAAACAGTATATTACAAAGATGTGTAAAACCTATGGCCCTGAGCATTAATTTCACATAGTTTTCAGCCTACATCAAAGTCCTTGGCAAGCAAACTATTTAGATCTCCAGGAAAAGCAGTCTTTTCTTCCCATTGCAGAAAGGACATTATAAAGTTCCTCTTCATCAAGCCATATAACTCATCCACATTATGATCTTGACAAAATTTATAAATTATTTACAATTGTTTTATTTTGAAATGTCCTCCCCTCTTCTTGCTCTAGTCTGCAGCTCTGATTACCTATACTGTATATCCAAGCCCTAATTGAGATTTGAAGCTGTCCCTGATGTTGTCTTAATCCATGTTCCAGATCCCGTAACAGATATTTCATAACGTGGGCAGGATCATCCCAGGCCTTCAAATTAGGCTTCTTGCTTGCAAATTTATTTTTATTAAATTTATACACTGTCCATCCTGCTGCAAGTGACACTGCAAAGACTATAATTCGCTGCTTCCTAGTGAAATTGGATGTTTTTTTGATAGGGAGCAAGAAACAACAGCTAACTAAAGCTCACGTATTAGATTGCTCTAAGTCTAGTCACAGTATTTGGTGTGGGAACCCTTTAAGATGAACAAAATAAAAAAGTTTGAAAAGTTTCCCATAAACTAGTGCAAATGGTTCAAGGCAGGAAGCTAGTTCATGTATCACACTAAGCCATGATAGTTTTGAAATAAGCAAAACTTGGGAGAGCCAGTTCAGTTTAGTGAATAAGGCACCAGGCTAGAAAACAGGAGACTGAGTTCTAATCCTGCCTTTGGATGAAAGCTGGCTGGATGACTTTGGACCAGTCACCAGGAGACTGTGAGTTCTAGTCCCGCCTTAGACACGAAAGGGCTGGGCGACTTTGGGCCAATCGCGCTCGCTCTCTCAGCCCGGCTCACGTCACAGGGTTGTTGCTATGGGGAAAACAGGGGAGCGGAAGGTGCGTCGGATATGTCCGCCGCCTTGAGTTATTTATGAAAAATAATAAAGGCGGGATATAAATAAAATTAAAAAATGGGTTCACACACACCGCGGAGTCATAAGCTATAACTCACCAAAATGGCCGAACAAGCTGAACAGAGCATGCCAGAACCAAAGTTAGGCACTTCGTCACTGGGTTATACCTCAGGCTAAGCCCCACAGCGGCCTCCGCGTACACGAGCCGCCACACCAATTAACAGCGCTGTGGCTGCGCTCCTGCCAAATGCTGAGCTCAGTTCGTGCTCGGCTGGGTCCGTTCGTCTTAGCTAGGCGGGTGGGCTTCGGTCACGGTTAGCCTGCGGTTCAGCGCAGCGCGCGTGAGACCAAAGAAATTCAGCGAGGAGGCGCCCTTCCCGCCTTTCCTCCCTCTCCGCGCGTTTCTTAACGTTCTCGTGAAACACCGCCGTTAAGTTTCTGAGCAGTGCCGGCTCTACAGCGTACCCTTGGTACGAACGCTACTCTTCGGACAGCTCCTCCCTTTCTCTCACGGCTTCGTTAACAATTATTTGCAACTGAAAAAAGGAAGAACGCCAGAAAGAAAAGGCGGCAGGGGGCGGCCTCCCTCTCTCTGCGCGACCCGCTCCCCGCCATCGTGTCCCCTTTGACTCCCTCTAAACGCCAGCGGCTCTGCCTTGGTTTGCTTGTGTTCGGCACTGTGAAAAGTTCTTCCCCCGTCCTTCATCCACTTTATTACATTTAAAAAAAAGGACTTCAAACAAAGCCTCCCGTAAGGCGGTTTCCGCCGGTGGGCTTCTGGGCCCAAACATTTGCTTTGCAAAAGGTGCTTTTCTTAGTCAAATTAGGCGCCCCCTCTTCCCCTCCGTCTCCGCCCCGCATGCAAATCGCTCGCCGGCTTTCTTTGCTTGCGAAGCGGCGACATCGCACATTCGCGAAGGAGGAAGGGAAAAAAGCTGCCGCGGTGGCTGTTGGGGAGTGTAGTTTCAGCGGGAGAGTCGAGGATCCCGCTCGCGCCAAAACCCAGCCGCGTTCAAAGAGTTTCCCGCGTTGGGCTGTGCAGTAATGTGGAGAATCTTCAACTGCCGTTCAACGGGCGGGTATCTGGCATTCATATAAAGCAAATGCTTCCGGTTTTTTTCTATTCACAAAAAAACTCTTCCCCTGCAAAAAGGGCCCCTTTTAAACCCTGTAAAATGTGTAATTCTACACGTACCTATTCAGAAGGACTTTCTTCTCACGACCCCCTCCACCATCTTCTTAACTAATTTTGTGAAGTAGGCCAGGGTAACGTTTTAGGGGATTGATTGGGAAATGATGTGAAATGGCCAAACTTGGGTTAAGTTCTCAGGTCTTTTTTCCAGTTTTATTTTTCTTCCATTTTTTTCTGTATCAGCTCTACTTTAGAGCATATGGTTTGATTTATTACAGACCTTCTGCCTTGAATTATTAATTTGGAGATCCCAGGGCCGAAGTTTTCATACTCCTGGGTTGAGACAATGATTTGTTCAATTAACCAACTACTACAAGATCATGCTGAGGGAATATCAGAATCCAGCCTCTGCCCTTCCATTTTTATTAATTACATTTACACCCTAATGTTCAACTTCGTCTGTTTTTCTTAGCCTAGTGTGTAGACTGTAGTCTGTGAGGGAAATGGGCAATTCAAAAATGTGAAAAGTAAATAAATCCTGTCTTCAGGGCCTCAAAGCAGTTTGCAAGAACTTCTCCTTTCATTTCTTTGCCAGAGCAACGATCCTGTGAGGTAGGCTGGTCTGAATCTTAACTGACCCAAATGCTCCTAGTGAGTTCCATAACTTTAAGGTTGGAAAGTATCTTGGAGATAATTTAATCGAACTCCCTGCCCAGCATAGGCATCTATTATTACATCATCCCCAATAAATGATCATCCAGATTGTCTTAATTCTTCCAGTATAGGAGAGTCCACCATCTCTGAGATAGGCAGTTTGTCTGTTAAACAGCTCTCACTATTTGGAAATGCTTTCCTGATGTCTGTCAGAATTCTAAATCTTTGCAGTTGAAAGCCATTGTTTCATTCAAAAACAACTGAGCCTTCTCAGTAACAGTCCAGTTTCTTAGCCATTGTATCACACTGCCTATATGTGAGATCCCTAGTGCTGTGATGATGTTACCTAGTTGGGTAATGAAATGTCTGCAAGAAAACAACCAAGAGGGTACCAAGTACCCCACAGTTCAACCCTGAGCTATAAATATTCTCTTCTATTAGAATATTGTCTATCATTAATACACTATCCTGTTTACTGCAATAACCATCTTCTTGTGCACTACATTGAAACATAAGCATCTGAATAAGGTGTTTTGCACATCAGATGAAGCCATAACCCACCCACCCATCCCATTTAAAGCTTATCACATTTAGTCCATAGGGAAACTGCAGCTATTTTTTAATTAAGCTAGTTCATGTTGGGTAACTCTAGCTCCTGGCTCTCCACGGTAATTCTTGGGTTTGTGTTAATTCCCAAGCTATTTTGGGATAACACAAAATAGCTCCCCACTTTGCAAAATAAATATGTCCTACCACACAAATTTATTTTGTTAGTAAGTGGCAATAGCACTGGAATCAACATGAAACTAGAGATGCAAGACAAGTGGTGTACATTAATGCACTCAAGGGAACCCAAAATTTGTCAGAATTACCAAAAATAAATGAAAACAAAAACTAAGATAAGAAATCCTCAGCAAGCCAAAGAATGAAGTAAAAAAAGGATAACAAATTGAAGTAGACCTGTTATTGGTTCCCACAAGTTTAGGTAAAATGTGGTTGACGACTGTATTGTGTTAGCGAAAACAATTAATTTGATGTGGTAAACTATGGTTAACTGTGGATTAGTCTATTGTATAACCATGGCCATAAGATAATGGAGGAGGATTTAGGTCATGGATATCCAGCCTGCCCACCTTAAGATGTGTGGACTTCAACTCCTGGGAATTAAAGTCCACACATCTTAAAAGTTGCCAAGATTAGACATTCCTGGTTTAGGTAATGCCTGAAATCTTGAACAAAAGGAATCTGCCTAGAACAGTTCCCCAACTTCGGTCACTTTAAGAAGTGTAGGCTTCAACTCGCAGAAATTTCCCAAAATTCTTGAAGTCCACACTTTTTAAAGTGGCTGAGGTTGAGACACACAGGTCTAGAAAATGAAAATACATTGCAATATTTTGTCATAGGTTGTTGTTGTTCAGTCGCGCAGTCGTGTCCGACTCTTCGCGACCCCATGGACTGCATTACGCCAGGCCCCCCTGTC
>JANHZU010005702.1:64607-81358 GCA_032468055.1 Acrochordus granulatus | reverse complement strand
TTCAGTCGCACAGTCGTGTCCGACTCTTCGCGACCCCATGGACTGCATTACACCAGGCCCCCCTGTCTTGCACTGCCACCCGGAGTCTTCCCAAGCTCACACCCATCACACCGACTGTGCTATCTATCCACCTCTGCCATCCCCTTCTCCTCTTCCCTTAATTCCTTCCCAGCATCACACAGATAGTTAATAGATGGCAGCAAAAAGATACAGAAAAGTCTAATGTTTCCTTGCTCTGTAATAGGTAACTCGATTTTTGCATCTCAGATCTGGCAGTCTTAATTTTGGGCAGAGGGCTTGAGTTCCAGACTCAGTCAGGAGATCATTGCTACAGTCCTCAGGACCTGCAGTCAATCAATTTAAGGAAAAAAGAAAAGAAACTTCTACCTTGTTCCACCCCAAACTCCCAAGCTTCTCATTGCAAGATTATATATGATTACTGCATAATCACAGTCGCTACTAGTCGCAGGGCTAGTCTTTCATGAATTACAGGATGTTCCAATTATGTTCTGAATGTATATAGAGCTTAGTTAGACATTTAAAGAGTTTTCTGGGGAATTTTAGAGCTGAAAGATAACTTGTCTGACTTTTCTGTTTTGTTTAATTTAAATCATTTCGATTGAATGTTTAAAAAGCTAAAAACCCACTATCCATAGCTTGCTTAAATACAGCAAGAAAGCTTTAGGACAGAGTGCAGAATTTCTTCATACCATGGGCCACTATTGTTTTTGAATGTGCTAAGGGGAGTACTTCAAAAAGTAGAACCATTATTTTTATTACATTAATAAAAATCAATGAGAATTTAAAAAAAAACTCATGGTGGTTTCAGCAAATGCATTTCCTATTCATAACTCATTTTCTCTTCCTTTGCCCCTTTTTTCCTTAAACCATTCCCATGGATATAATGAAAACAGCATTAAAAATATTATCCCAATCGTCTTCCCCCCACCCAAAAGGCAATATCTCTTTACTTATTGTCTCTCATGGAACTTTATCTACCCAGCCAGAGCCATATCTGCTCAAATCCAAATGCAGGAAAAAATTTAGTTGGTGGGGGAAAAAAAGACTAAAAGGAATAAAATTATACTAAGGAAGAGAAAACAATAAACAAGAGTTATGGACCAATATTGGTTTTAATACTGTATTGTCATGAGTAAAAGCATACAATTAGCCTGGGTCAACTTCACAATTTGAAATAAATTCTTTTCCACTTAACTGCCATTATAAGGCTCACTAAGGATCTGGGGGGAAAGAAGGAGGAGGAGGAAGAGGAGGAACGGGATAAATCATCTGGCAGTACCACTAGTCAAATAATACTTTGTCCTCTTTGGTTCCTTGTCATTTTTCTTCTAATGAAAACTTGCCTACAATGAAGTGGCAGAAAGGCTGTGGGTGAGTTCTGCTTGTTCCAGTTTGAAGAAGTTTTACTTGTGTATAATTAGATGCAGGTAGTTCTTCACCACCAAAAAACAGATGTGGCTGTAGGGAGGATATTAAGAGAGATGAAAGGCACATTGGCCAAACCAGTATGATAATTTTCATGCCAATCCAGTATGTATTTACTTATTTATCTATCCCATTTATATGACCAAACATCTCACACAACAGGACTTGGGTGGTGTAAAACAATTAAGCATAGCTTGGGTCCAAAAGAAAAAAATTGATCTCTACAGGCTAATACCAAATGTGAGGCTTAGGCAAAAATAAAGCATGGTGGTAATCATAGTTTTGAAACCTACGCTGTTTTGCAGAGATAAAAATTGTACAGAATTATATGGAGCCTCTAAATGTTGGTTGCTTGGTAACATCATGGGTCATCTTCCTATGTATCATCAGTTAGCTATAAAATTAATGTCTATCCTGGAACTTGATGGGAGAGAGGAGATCTCCTGCTAAAATTGCTTTTTCCCCCCTGCTGGGGCTTCAGCCTGCTGGCTTTGTTCCAAGTGGTGTGAAGTGGTTAAAGTCATTAACTTCCCGCAGTTCTAATCTGGCTGTGAATGAGAATGAGCAGTAGGACACCACATGTTTAACTGCATGATCTCCTTGTGTTTATTATTCACACAATCTTTGCAAGCAAGGGAATCCTCTTCTGGGCCTTTGCAACGTCAGAGAATTGGTAAATCTTTGTAGCAGTTGCCTACAGACAGAAATAGGCTGACAGCTTTAAGTGTGCTCCCAGAAGTCTTATGGAGGTTTGTGTATGCTTGCATGCACACACTGACGCATGCAATAGAAATACTTTCATTGCTCAGGCATAGTATCACTGGAAGATTTAACTACAAGATTTCATTGATGAAAATAAATTCATCTGGATAACTCAAATATTTTTTTCCCAATCTCGGGCGTTCCAAATATGGTGGTTGATACCTTCTTGAATCCTCAGGGCCTAGAACATGCTAGCTAGAGCGTTTAGGAACTGGTGCACTATATCTAGCAGGCACCTGGCTGGGCAAGGTGCCTCCAAGAGATATCTAAAAGAATGACAATTTTATTTTAGATGAGTTTATGCACCTTTGAGAATTGAAGCAGGTGTTATCCAGGAACTAGTGGAAACTAAGCTTGTAGCAAAAAAAAAAAAACAAGCAACAGAAAGCTTCCTGCTTTTGCTTATCAACGAGTTGGCACGGGCACAGCAAAAGAGAAAAGGCCAAGTTACTCAGGACTTTAAAGAACCAGAACATGAAACTGAGTTCTGGATTGAGTAGAATTGTGTAAAGAGATAGATGATAGATAGAGATAGATGGACTTGAGAGAAATATATATGTCAAATATAAGTGTGTCAGAAAACATACATAACAGTTGACAGGGTTGGAAAATTGATTTACACTTTTCAAATATTAGGTACAATTTGCCTCATGCTTGAGAATGTTGGTCAAAACAGAAGAGGATGTACCACAGAAAAACACCGCTGACTATTATTAGTCTGTTGAATAAGTAGAAACCAAGTTAGCTGATGCCAGGAGAAAAAAATCATTTCCCTGTATTTTTAAAATGTAGCTTCTAAAACACAAAGTCCTTTCTTTGAGCCAGCTAAAGCCTCAAAAAACCCTTAAGTATGAGGTTTACATATAAATTATTATCCACTGTTTATCCGGATAAAATAGTGAATTTCAAAGAAATTGAAACTAGGCTTATCCATTTTTAAAGTTTTTATTCTATTATAGACATTAGCAGAATGATAATTGGTGTCATTGCATTAACAACTCCAACTTTTAGGTTAAATTTATACCAGCTTTCTTTGATCTACTATAGTGCAACTGCAGTGCTTTCTTAGGACTTAAAGAATTGGGCTTCAAGAACATGGAAGGCACTAAATTAAATAAGACATATAGATATTAGGGTACTGTGAAAGGCACCTAATAGTGAGTAATTCCACATATATTGAACATATATTCCACTCACACCTATATTGAACATCCTTCTGAGATGGATGTTCCAACTGATGGGCAAATGCAAGCTAAGTTTTTTTTAACAGCTTTCAGGTGTCGTGATTTGAATCCATGTTAATTAGCCTGGTAACCACTGTACTAACAAGCATCACTTCAGCAATGCTCTAGCTGAAGAATTACCAGGGTTATATTCCCAGTAATTTCAGCATCATTCTTCTTTTCTTCCCCATTTTTCATCCCACTTCTCAACAAAATGCATATTTCTCTTTTGAGAGCTCTCAAAAGAATAATATATTTTTATTGTGACAGTGAGGCTGTTGGTTGCCATAGATACATCCCATGGCTGGGATAGGAGCTCTGTGGATGTTTTAAATTCTGCTATTTTCAACCATCCTTCCCTCCCCCATCTTTTCATTCTGAACACACACATTGCATTGCTTTTATTGACATATTAATCATCATCCTGTGCAACAGTCCAATATTTGTAGAAAGAAATACTGGAGCCCTTAGACTTATTAACCAACAAGACTCATTGTAAGTGTTCTAGAAATGCACATATATAGTATTTCATACATGTGTACTGCCCAGATTGCAACCATGTAAATAAATGAGAACCTCCAAAAGATCTCATCTGTCTTTGTTTGCTCTCTCTATTATGTACTCAATCCCATCCTAGTCTTCAAGACATTTGAATTAGTGTTGCAAAATGAATTTCAATTTGTGTTGCTTTCATAATCTCCTCGCTATAGAATCATCTTATATCTTCCACCTGTCATCTTGGCCTCCTCTAGTCTCATAGCCTTTTTAAACCTTAATAAGTTTTGAAGTACACAGAGAGTTGGGTGGATATAGTTGTTTCTTATTAATTTTCCTTATGATTTACCAGTTAGGCTTTCCAACAGCCAACTAGCTATCTGCAGTTTTTATATCTGCCTTATACACACTCAAAAGAAAATATTCACTCCCTCTTTCTCCAAAGAACCAAGGAATTGTTTAATAGATTAGTATTAATTGGAATGCTTTAAAAGCAGGGCTGAACAATGTGACAAAAGAAACTATGCTGTCTAAAAACAAAGAGGACATTGTAAATATCTGAATAACAGAGGGTGTCTACGAGCTGTTATGTTATCAGAAGTGGACAAATTTGTATTTTGATTTGCCAACTAATTCCTGGCAAAACATCTTTATGCATTAAGCAGGGAAATGAACTGAAGCTTTTCCATCAATTGCAATAAAAAGAAAAGTTAGCTTTGAAAAATCTTGGTTGCATATACTCCATACAGTAGAGCCTTGCTATGAGATGATATTGGCATCCCTAATTTTAAATAAAATAATCAGGCTATTGAAGATTAAGATATTTAATGTTTAGTAAGTAAGTAACTTTATTATAATCTTCCCAGGGCTGAGAGAGAGAGTGATTGGCCCAAGATCACCCAGCTGGCTTTGTGCCTAAGGTGGGACTAGCATTCACATTCTCCTGGTTTCCATCTTAGTATCCTAACCACTTAGTATCCTAACAGCCAAAATGAATCTCATAATCTTATACATGTGAATTTTATATTGTCAGTACCAATTAATTAAGTGTGGACTCCCACAAAGTGGCAGTTACTTGTGAACTGTAGCTCTCCAAACAGGCTTATTCTCTCAGGAGTTCTGATCATAGATTGATTGATTGATTGATTTAATAATTTTATATGGCTGTCAATCTCACACACGTTAGCTCTGGATAGCAGCCATCAAAATGAAACAATAAATATACAAAATCAATTATTGAAAAACCATCTTTATTAAAAATGTATTTATTTCATACAGTTATATGGCTGCCTACATGTAAATGCAGGTGTTCACACTAAATGCATGAAAGCCAGCTGTGAGGTTTTCCCTCGTATCGTAAATCCAGTGTATAGTGTGTGACAGAGGCTTATGCAAAACAGAATACAAGATAATTGTAAGGTACATGTAAAGTCTAAGTTAAATTTCTACACTCAGTGAACATTCTTGTTGACTTCAGAAAATGTCATGGTCAGATCATTCCAGCAAGCAGCATTTTGTTTGGTAAACAGCTTCTCTGTTGAATTCAGTTGTTTCCTGCCAATATTTCATGGATTGATTATTCTCCCATCCGGATTTAAAAATATCTCCTTATCAGCTGTGCTTATATAATCAATAAAACTGATAGGATCATCTTCAAATCAAGCTTGTTTTAGGATTCTTCATGGAAATGTCTTAATTACTTATGAAAGTAGTTTACTGTCTTTTGTGATTTTTTTCAATTTTCCAGATTAATTTTGAGCCCTGGAACACCCTGGAGTGCTCTCAACTAAGTACAAACCAGAGCAATTCTGATTAGCAATATCAGTTAGGTAAGCTACCTGCTGAGAAATGAATATCATAGGTATATGATTTTTTTACTGCCTGTACACTATGAATGATGTAGGAATTCCAATTATCTAGGGATTAAATTAAGTGATCATAATTGTTAATGCAATTGTGCCAACACTATAAATTAGAATTCTCTGAATTTAAACTAAATTCTCCAAATTTAAACTAAATTGAAAGGGGGAGGGACCCTATTACCAAAACCACACCCAAAACATAATATGACAAGTAATAAATCTTATAACAAGAAGGAAGTTTAAAGAAGACAGCAGTACACAAGAATACACCAGGCAATGGAGCACTGAAACTTAAGAGGCCACTTCTAAACAGCTGAGATGCCCAACTTGAAATCCAAGTACAGGAGGGCAAATATTATAGGTATATTATAGGTATAACTGAAACTACGTACGATGGATCTCATGATTGGAATCCAGTACTAGAAGGATACCATTTGTTCAAAAGGAACAGACCCAACAAAAGGGAGGTGGAGTCACACTATATATAAAAATGATTAGACCTGTCTAGAAATTCATGCTTCTAAAGATAAAAATCCTGTGAAAGTGTGAAGTTTTTCTGAGTGAAAATTAAAAAAAGAAGTAAAAGTGACATTATAGTGGATGTGTACTAAAGGCCACTAACTAAAAAGAAGACATTGATGAAGTGATTGCAGATCAGATAGCCAAGGTATCCAGTGACAATGGGGATTTCAACTACATTAACATCACCTGGGAATCAAAGTCTGCACTAAGTAGGAGATTTAACAGGTTTTTGACATGCCTTGAAGACATTGTCTCCAACTCCATTGTATAAAACATGGAGAAGGAAATCAGAGGATCAGCTATTTTGGATGTAATGCTTACCAACAGGGAAGAAGAGGACAAAGAAATAGAAGCATGAGGAACGTTGGGAAAAAGTAATTATGCAATCTTAGAATTTACCATATCTCAGACAGGAACAATTAAAGATTAGTGTTTAAACAAATTAGTATTCTAATTTCAAGAGTTCAGCAAACAAAGAGAAAAAATTTGGAAGGATTCTGTGGATAGAAATCCTGAAAGGAAAAACAAATCAGTAAATTCTGGAAAATAACATAACTGAGGCCGAAACACAATACCAAAGAAAAAAAAGAGAAAATGGACGGTACTTGGTGTGATTGGCCTGATAAACAAAAATAACAAGTATAAAAAATGGAAAAAAGGGCACATAATGAAAGCAGAATATTAGGATGTAGCCAGAATCTGCAAGAATGGTATCAGGAAGGCTAAGGCATGAGATAAGTCTTGCTATCAATGACAAAAATAACAAAAAGTGTTATATGGGTATGGCTGGAAGAAAAATCAAGGAAACATTTGGACCACTTGTTGGGGAAAATGGCAAGATGATTACAGGCAACAGGAAAAAGGCAGAACTGCTGAATTCCTACTTTGCATCTGCAGCCCAATGTGTCAGAAGCAGCAGAAATGTAGA
This sequence comes from Acrochordus granulatus, assembly GCA_032468055.1. Taxonomy (NCBI): domain Eukaryota; kingdom Metazoa; phylum Chordata; class Lepidosauria; order Squamata; family Acrochordidae; genus Acrochordus; species Acrochordus granulatus. Next base: position 74,120 of record JANHZU010005702.1, on the reverse strand, counting down.
TCAATATAAGTAAGAGATTGGTGAGAGGACACCTAGGTAGCAGCTCTTCCTCCTATCCTTGAAGGTCATTCCCTCAGCCCACTACAGATCGCAATCTTCTGTTACATGAAGGGTTATCATGGGGCAGAGGAAGTAGATGTATTCTCCCTAGCACCTGAAGGTAAGGAAAGAACCAGCGGATGGAGCTTTACAGTGAGAGATCCAAATTTCAACTAAAGAGGAATTTCCTGACTGTGAGAACTATTAAGCAATAGAACGGCCTTCTTGCTGAAGCTGTGGACACTCCATTACTTGAAGTTTTCAAGAAAACACTGGATAGCCATTTATTTAAGTATCCCTAATGTTGTCAAGTTTTTAGGTTTTGGGACCACTTAAATGGTGTTACTTTGTTTTTGTCATTTGCAGGCAGGTTATTTCACTGTTACTCCCATTTTTTGCTAAAACTTTAAATATATCTTATATAAATATATAAGAGGTGCGGTGGCGCAGCGGATTAGTGCCGCCAGTTATTTTGACCAGAAATGGCTGGCACTCTGGCTGGTTCGATCCACAGGCTCCGCATGATGGGGTGAGCTCCCATCACTTGCCTCCAGCTCCTGCCCACCCAGCAGTTCGAAAGCACGTGAAAATGCGAGTAGATTAATGGGGACCTCCTTCGGAGGGAAAATTGCCAGCCAGCAAATTGATGGAGTGGTGCAATGGAGCAGTGAGTTGGTGCAAAACTTGCCCATCCCAGGGGCAGAGCAGGAGTCTCAGAAGATCTCCTGGATATGAACATCACCGACCAGCCAAGGGGAGCAGGGTAAAAATAAAGAAATGTATAATCTCTAATATATGTAAGCCACCAAGAGTCTCCGGAAATTGGCAGCATAGAAATGTGATTAATAAATAAATATCTGCACATTACAAATATTCCTATGGTCAATTTTTCTGTAAGTTGAATGGTGGGTAACTTTCGTAATTATTACCATTCCATACACTTTGAAGGCCTTCTCACAAAACAAGAGAACAGGGGCTTGCTTTGCTTTGAGTTCCATTGTTCTACCTGAAATAAAATTTGAACTTAAAACTTAAACTGCTTAAATTTCTGTTGTAGTGGAACACAGTCAACTGGAATGCTTAGATGGAATATTTCAAGCGGAACTATTTTATTCCAACATTATTTTCTCCCTGTTTCATGCATACTTTGATTTGATTTTGGTTTGATATGTTGGGTTAACTCAATCATTCGGTTTTATACCTTATGATTTATGTGGTTTAGAACATCATGTGCACCCAGCTAATAACCCAGAGTCAACTAATTGAAGACTTCATATGGCTGGTCTGCAAAGTCAGCCTTTAACTTAGTTCTGAATCTACTATACAGATATTGTTCCATGGGTGATATATAAAACAATCTGTAAAAACTTTAGCTGCTGTGCTGATTCAACACATGAAGAATTAATATGGTATTTGTATTTAAAAAATATGTGAAGAAAATGGCACATCCAGAAAAAGACAGAAAAGACAAACTAAGTGACAAGGAAATTGGTCATAAGCGATCATCAAGGGAGGGGGAGGGGGAAGAAAACTAGTATCTAGTATTAGTTTCTTACCAGTGGATAATACTTCTATCATCTTGAAAGAGCACTTCAAGTGACGTGTGATTTCTCCAGCATTTTTGGAGACATGTTCCCATCATACATACTGTATCTGTTTTACAATCTCTTTAGCAATGTCATCCATTTAAAGTGTATTTCACCAAAACATGATTTACCTTTAGTACCCATAGAGAGAAGTTCAGAGACTGGAAGGAGGGAGAGACAGGACAAAAAGCGTATTCATGACTCATTTCTTGGTCTATCCATTCAATTTCACATCACAAGCTGTTGCCATGGAAATGTCACACATGTAAGACTGGAGTTGGAAGTCTAATGCAAGTGCTGATTGGTACAGTGAGGGATAAAGAAAAAGAGAAAACATTTTTTTTCATAAACAAAGAAGGGATGGAAGCAAGTGACAAACAATCAGAGGCTGTGCCCTTAAAACCGGAACTATTATTTGAGAGCTATTCAATATATCTCAGGAAAGAGCAACATTTCTTCTTATGGACTAGGGCAGTAGCATTCCTTTTCTTGCATCCATCACAGGATTCCAGTGCAAAGATAAATACCCAGCAATTGTAATTTTGCCTTTTTCTTCTATCAGAAGTTTTTAGCAATCCATAAGCAGGGATACATGTATGATCATGTGCTAACTACTGCAGAGAAAGGGCAGTTAAAGACAGAATTAAAGCTGCTTGAGAATTTGGCACCCCAGCTATCCTCATACAGTGTAACTTACATTTGCTAGCATGCAATCTGCTCTGCAGCTACAAATGAAATATTCTAGCTCTTTTTAACCTTAGTATCTCAGAGTTTTTTGATAGTTTTCTGCTGAACTTTCAAGTATATTCACAAATCACATGTAATCGTTGGGTTTACACATCACACTGAGCCATAATTTTTTATTCATGAGCATTGGCCATGGTTTATAAATTACAGCAGCTGGGTTCATATAAAGTACTAAGCTAGAAGCAAACAAGCATCACTCTGGCTAGTGCGGTATATGAATACAGACACAGAGAAGTATTAGGTCTGATTTACATATTGCACTAAGCAATGAAGTGATCTGTGAACCGGGCTACTATAGTTTGCAGACCATTGTTTATGGTTTAGTCTTAGATCTAAATCTAGCCATTCAACAAAGCAGAGTTAAAATGAAGCACAGTTTGCACAGTATATGATATCCCAGAAACAGTTTTGCTTGCACTTAAAATTATGCTACAGTGCTTATTTATAAGTAATTCACTGTTCCACATTCTAGTATAATGTGTAACAACTCTGTTTTGCAAGGTGTATCAATTTGCTTCTTGGTGCAATTCAAGGTGCTGGTTGTTACCTATAAAGGCTTTCATGGCATAGGGCTTGGTTACTTGAGGGACCACCTCAATTGCTTGATAACACATAATCATTGTTGACACTTAAGAACTACATAGACAGATTTTCTCCATGATAATTTGTCCCTAACCTGGTCTTCCAGATTTTCCAATGATACATTCATCTCCTCTATAACTGAATCCATCTATCTTGTTGCTGGTTGTCCTGATCTTTTCTTTTTTCTAGCCTGCTTCAGAAAATTAGCCTTTGCGTAATGTATCCAAAATAGGATAATTGAGCCTGTAACTTCTGCCTTGAGAACATTGAGATGATTATGATCTGTTTCTTTGTTTTTTGGGCTGTCCATCATATTCTCAGGAGTCTTCTCCAACAACAAAAGTTTGAAAGCATCAATATCCTTCCTATCCTGCTTCTCCAAAGTCCAACTTTCACTTCCATTGAGTGTCAAAGGGAATAAAATAGCTTGCACAATTCTGATATTTATAGAATAGTCACAGCATTTGAATATCTTAGAATCATAGAGCCAGAAGGGATCTTGGAGATCTTCTAGTCCAACCACCTGCCCAAGGTAGGAATCCTTATATTATCCTGGTCAAATGGTTGTCCAAATTTTTCTTGAAAACCTCCAGTAATGAAGCACCACAATTCCATGAGGCAACCTACAGAACCCAGTATTCCCAGATGGTCTCCAAGTATTGACCAGACCTGACTCTGCTTAACTTCCAAGATCAGGCAAGATCAGGCATTTTCAGAATAGTATGGTAGTAGATCTTTTCCAGTGGTTCTTTTCCAAGGTTTTGATGGCTACTTTATCAAATGCTAGTCCATTGCACATTTTTGGCTGCTTGTTCCTTTTCTCTTGATGGTTGATCCTAAAAGACAGAAGCTACCAACCAGTTCATTATCTCCATTGTCAATTCTAAGGCAAGTTGTTTTACATATTTCATTTGTTTTTTTTATTTTAATCCAATTTTTTCACTGTGCTCCTTGACTTTTATTACTAAAACTTACAGATTCTTTCCATTTTTAGTCATTAGGTTAGTGTCATCAGCATAGCACAAGTTATTGTTTCTTCCTCCAGTTTTAAAATCATGCTCATCTTCTTCCAATCCAGCTTCCCTTAATATATATTTAACATATGGGTTGTAAAATAAGGGGATACTATCCAGCTTTGCTTCATTCCTTTGCCTACGTGTAGCTAGTTTGTTTTATCATATTTTGTTGTGTTGCGGCTTCTTGACCTATATACATGTTTCTCATAAGGGCAATGAGATGTGTTGGGATTTCCATTTTTCTGAGCACATTCCACAACTTCATGTGATTGACACAATCAAAGGTTTTCTATAATCAATAAAACACATAGTGATTGCTTTTTATATTCTTTGGCTTTCTAAATTATCTACCATGCATCAGCAATAATATCTTGTGCTCCATGGCCTTTTCTAAGCCACTTTGAGCATCAGGCATCCCCTTTTCTATGTAGGGATCTAATCTGCATTGGATGATTGTAAACACTGTTTTGCTAGTAATGGCCGAAAACATACCTCCTAAATATGAATTGGTTGTAGCAGCCAAGCCTTGCCTTCTGCTGTCAACTTAACTGAAAGAAAAGGAACTGCTGCCATCATATAGCCTTGCCAGGATCTGCTTGATACAAGAACTTATGGCATACCAGATACTGTCTGGAAACAGTGGATGTGATTTAAAACTGATGAAGTGTGACATCTGATTGGGTTAATTTTATGATGAAAATCAGGTGCGAATCCCAATTATAGCTGTTTGTTGAGCATAATATTTTGATCCTATTAATTTTCAACATACAAAAAATACATAACAAAACAAAACATAAAATGCATCATAAAACAACACACAGTATTTTATTTTATTTGTATAAAACAATATATACAATATAAAACAAAACAAAGGAATGGGAGAAAAGGGGAAAAAGAAAACAAAAAAGAAGAAGGAAAACAAACCCTCTCTCATGTAATATTCTCAACCTAACACTGTATGGATATCTTTCCACAAGCCATGTTTCCTTCTTATATTCTAATCTGATTAATATGTTAACTATGTATGATATACCTTGTATTATTTATGTTAATTCATATACTATATTATTATGTGCTACAATTCATTTTTAACCATAATAATGCATTTCTGTTCTATCAAACTATAAACTCTATGTATGTTATATTATACAATAACCTGCACATTATTTTATAAAATTCTCTTTAATGCTATAATTCAAAGTAAACTTTATTCCATTGGACCTCACATGTTCTCATTTTTCAACGTCATATTGTAACCAAAATTTCTGGCCCATTTAATCATATATTCCTTGACATAATCATCTTCAAGATTCAGTTTCAGCAGCATCTTATATATTTTTGCAGCTAAATGATCATCTTCACTGCACAAAAATTGTTCCAACTGCAACTTTTCTTGAGCAAAAACATAGGTTTTTTTGTCCAACTTAAACCTTTCAAAAATCTGATTATAGGTAAACCAATGACATATGAAATCTTCACTTACAATTTCTTATCTTGATTTAATTTAGGTTCTCCACCAACAAAAGTTAAAATATCTGCATATATTATCCATTTAGGCTTTTTGATCATCTCCCTTCTGTAAAAAACTTAATTATGAAGAAGACCATAATAGAATCTTTGGCAGCTAGATCCCTTTATATTAATTCCACACTCTAATGAGAGCATGCCGAACAAAATGATCTTTAAATAACAGATTAATTTAAACTTTTCACGCCACAAATACACATGCCACCCAAATCCTAAGTCATGACCTTCAAGTTCCAAGAGCCTTGCATTTTTTTAAAGCAATCCATTCTTTCAACTGTACCAGATAGTTGTATCATGGTACAATCTAAAGTCAAGTAGTCCCAAACCTCTTTCTTTTGCTTCTTTCAAGAGCTTAAATCTTATGCTTAGATATTTATATTGCCATATAAATTTGGAAATATCTTTTCACTGTTGTTTAAACATAGTATCCTTAACCAAAATTGGTATCATCCAAAAAAAATAACATTCTAGGTAAAACAGTAATTTTAATGACAGAGATGCTACCCATCAAAGACAATTGCAGTTTACTCCATCCGTCAATATTATATTTGATCTCCTGCCAGACCTTACCATAATTATTTTGAAACAACATACAATTCATACTTGTTAATCAAACTCCCAAATATTTCACCATTTTTTCAATCTTGAAACCAATTTTATTAATCAAAATTTCTTTTTCTTCTTCAGTCAAGTTTTTAACTAACATTTTTATCTTCTCTTTATTTATTTTCAAATCTGCCAATTTATCAAACTCTTTCAATTTTCTCATCACATAATCTATATCAGTAAAAGGATCTTGCAACACCAATACCATATCATCAGCAAAGGCATGTATCTTAAAATGTTGATTCCTCAATTGGAGGCCTTTTATCTTCACCTCTTGTCTAAAGTATCTAAGAAGGACTTCCAAAACTAAGATAAACAACATTAGAGATAAGGGACATCCTGGATGCATCCCTTTTCACAAGGTTAGACAGTTCTCCATTTACAGTTATTTGCACCTTCTAAATCAATTTCAAACTCTGGAGGTTCTGTCCTAACTCCATGTTCTGTGCCACTTTAATCATAAAGTCCCAGCATCTTCTTAAGGAGTTTTTATCAGCCAACCAACAAGTCTGCCAAAGGGATCTTAATAGTGATCATCTAGCCTGGGATGAAGTTGAACCGTCTCTTTTAAGTTAATGCTGATGAGAAACAGCTGGTATCCACATACATTGTACCATTGCTGTTTCTATCTGGGGGAAGCCAAGATTTCATTTTTAGCCTGTAGCAGTAGATTTTTTACTTGAGCCTTCTCACCTCAGTTCCAGAATATAAAGAAAAAATGTCTCTGGCCATGCTTGTTATTACTGAGGTCACATCCATGATACTATAAGCCTCCAAGGGTGCTCTTAAGTGCCTCCAGTTAAACTGGATGAAAATTCCAGGCAAACTCACCTTTACCTAATACTGTACTTAGATTCACTCAACATTCTAAGCCATAATATTATCTTTTTGGTTTAAGCTTAAGATGTTGTGTGAGTCCAGTCAACACAGCTTTCAAATCCTAATGTATGGTTTAGTTCCTGGGTTGAAGACCACACCTGTTCTTTGAAGGATGGTCTGGGCGCCAAATTGCAAAAATGTAATGGACATTCAGAAATCGAAATAGTCTTCTTTTCATATACATTTATATTGAATTAGAATTTGGATATCTTTAATAGGTTTTCTTTCAAGTCATGAACTTAATAATTTCCCCTTTTATATATATGTTAAAATTAATTTGATAATAACTTTGGAAGTCTTTAGGGGCCTCATCCAGGGCCTTTAGGGAAGTTTGTGCCACCAGGACCATAAGTTCTATTTTGGTGGACTATGTACAGTTTAGACAATGGTTAAAGGTGCTAAATGAATCTAGACTAAGAAATGCATTCCATGGACCAAGACATGGGCCTCCAGGTAGACCTGCCTAAAACTCAGAGATGTCTTGCATGGTAGTACATAAGCAAATTTGTACCTACCCTTGTAGAAAGGTCCTATGGTTAGCACTTAATCCTATGTATTGCTGTCAGAATATATACATCTTTTGCCTTTCATCAGTATGTTATGGATAGGGCCTTGTTGGATTAAAATGAGGTCTGTTCGATTCCCTTTAAGAGTCAGCTGAAAATAAGACATGGGATGCACTGCTTGAAGAGGAAGTGGTTTATTCAAGGGCGTATGGAGCAGCACTCTAAGGTAGGCTACGGAACTAGGTCCGAAAGACAGGTGGTTTTATAGAGATTTTGAGAGTCTGAATACACGTGAGAAAAACTACAGATAGTTTACTCCATTTTCTGTGTTGTTTTGATTTGTTTGTAAATTAGTGTGCACCAAGGAAGGCTTATTATTTATTTTGAGTTGTGACATTGTTGCCCCAAAGATTTAGCCCTTGGTTAGTTTTTCTATTTAATCATTTTACTTCTTGACAGGTTTATTCTATTACCTAACTTATGTGACTATTGCAATAATGTGTCTTAATCATTGATTCTTTCAGTTTTGGGGCTACTAAATTAGAGGAGAATTATTTTCCTAAATATTTTATTCCTAAATTTATTTCAAAATTAAATACATTTAATAAAAAAATACCACTGCCTCATCAACAGATGTTAACATTCGATTAAAATTATTACTTGCAATAATTGATAAATACCTTCTGTACACTCTTATTATGATCTTAATTGATTTCCCATTTACATTAGATTAAGGAGTCATTAAAAATAGCCCCATTCTTGTCCACCTGTCTCCTATGTAGGAGTCACATGTGCATTCAGAAAAAGGCATTACTAAGGAGGTGGGCAGTAAAATGAGAGAGAAGGTTGAGATGGGGCTGCATCTCTTTGCTTTGCTATAGAAACCTATAAATTAGCCTGCCAGAATCTAACTCTCTGAGGAAGAGGAATTCTTGCTTACTAATAGGAATGAAATGAAAGATGCGGTGATGTCTGGGAAATAGCTGTTTCTGTTTCTATCGTGAAGTATCATTTCATAGTGTCAGAGAAAACAAAGCCTTTGCTTTTCTAGGTTCCAGAAATTGAAACAAAAATTTGCTCTTATGCTATTCCCTTCCCCAAATATTAGTTGTACTTCATGCTAATCAGATGCAATCTCCTCTCCTCAGACTGGGAAATAGATGTGGTATCTTGGATACCTCCAAGCGTTAGTAATTCCAGATGAATATTGACTATTTAATGACAACCACTCCAGTACAAATATCAAGTGATATTATTCAGTCAGATACAGATGACTGAATAGGGAGGATATACATGTTACTCAGCAAATGAATTATTGGATTCGCTTATGCCCTCAACACGCTTGTCTGCTAGGAAATTTTCATTTGGCTTCCTAACTTGAGAACCAATTGTAAATGTCAGACCTAAATGCTCAGATTTAAGTGTTAGGTTGTCTTGTTTGATTACAGAAGTAAAAGGTCACAAATGACTAATGAAAAGTACAAGTGATATTGCCAGGGTAATGCTGTATGGCTGCAAGAGGCAAGTAGTGTGGAAGACAACCTTATCCGAGATTGCACAGCCTTTCTCTGAGATGCTCCAGCAGACATGCTGCCCTCTCGTGGTCTCTACATATTCCCTCCAGCCCAGGATTCTCCTTCTCCTGGGCTCTGCGTATAGCTGAGAGATGATAGGGGCACAACCTGTTCTTATTTTGGCTACCTCTAGGACAGGAATGCATTTTACCTCTTGCTATCCTTCCTCCCACTTGTTGTAATCAGTTTACGAAAAGGCAGAAACAGGCGCTTGCCAACATCACTACATACAGGGCATACCCTGCTTTGTACTGCAAATGTGTATTGTTTATTAGCTACCTCTTTGGATTGTTTTGCTAAAAAAAAGGCAGGGTATACATCTTATGAAAATGTTTTTTTTCTCTCCCTTTTTAAATAGTTCATGAGGAGAACATGAATGAGCATGGCTGTCTTTTCTCTCGGGATAAAGTTTTAAAGGGGGAGAGCTCTACATATCTTGAAGGTAGAGAAG
>JANHZU010005702.1:41222-55626 GCA_032468055.1 Acrochordus granulatus | reverse complement strand
AGTAATAAGTTTAATTGTGTTGATTTGTATAAATTCAGTCCATAGTATTATGTTAACTGTTTTTGTTTATGTGCGTGCATGCTTTTGAATTCCTGCAGTTTCCTAGACAACATTTTATGGAAGTGGTTTGCCACTGCTGCCTTCTTCCTAGGGCTGAAATAAAGTGACTTGCCCAAAGTCACCCAGCCTGCTTTGTGACTAAGGCAGTACTAGACCTCACCATTTCCCTGTTTCTAGCCTGATATCTCAACCATTAAACCAATCTGAGTCTCATTCATCAAATTACTTATTTAGTTAGGTGTCTCCCCCACTAATATATGTACACACACAAATGCACGCGCACCTCCCTAACATGTATTTATTAACTGCAACTAATGTACCTCTCTGTTCCAAGCAGAATCCTGAGCAACTTATGCTCATAAACATAAGAGAATTAAGATAATAATATGTCTAGCAGAAAATCAAATTACTACAACCGGTTAATTTCTGCAGATTATACTAAAGATTCCCCACTGTTTGGAACTGTAAAGTTTCTTCCTATGAACAAAATACAAAAGCTAAAAAAAATAATTTCAAGACTGCATAAATGTTACTGCAGCTATTTGTTTATTGTAAAATATAGGTTTGTCTGAGGGTAAATATTACTTATATTAATCTCCCTTGAAAATAGAAACTGACATTTCTTTTTTCCTAATGGACAGATTGTTTGTCTTCTACATGAATGATACTATGCTCATACAAAGCCATCACTTCTCATCTACCTAAGCACAGAAAAAAACCATCCTGAAATATTCACTGTTTATGGAAAAACAGGAAAATAACGTAGATATGTGTAACCTATATGGTACCGGAGACAAATTTCTTGAATGTCTAACCATGCTTGGCCAATAAAGTATCTAAATCTGAATCTGCTTCTTATGTATTCTAATGGATACTGGTATTGAAAAAACAGTCAAATTATTTCTTTTTTGTGTGGATTTTTTCTCACTCACTCCCCATCGACTTAGCTCACATTGAGTGGTATGTTATCGTCAGACAATTCTGTTTGGAAAACTTGTGCTATACTAAGTGAAACTGAAATCTTGTGACCAGTAAGTTTATGCTAAGGGTTGCTATTATTTGATAATATGGAGTACATAAATAATTACTATGGTTAAATAAACATTAATCAGGGCTCTTTTTTCTTGTTTTGAGACAAAATTTAAATTAGAAAAGTATTGGAAAGGCAAACATAACTAAAATCATTATCTTTTCCAGTACTGTTGCTTAATCCTATGAACTAGAAATGCTAGAAAGTGGATTCAAAGTGTTTGCAAGCCCCTGAATCCTAATGCTGTAATGCTGCATTTTTGTTATCACTCATAATTTTTATCACAGTCTAAATTTTCTTATCTCCAACTGTAGAAGGATGATTGGGATTCTTATACATTATGCATTAAAAAGTAATTATTCCATCTACCAACTCTATGGAAGAAGTATAACTAATCTAGATATGTACACATTGAAAAGGAAGTATGTGATCTCAGCCAGGCTTATCTTTATACGAGCTCTTGTTTGTATTGAATTTGAAAATAGGTTACTTCATTACCCAGCATAGAATTCTAACAAAATTGTGGTTCAAAAGATGTTGATGATCCCACATTGATACTTGTACCCCATTCTTACAGCATTAATTGCTGACACTGGCCAGAATTATGAGAGTTGAATCCAACATCTGTAGGAACTATCAGATATTTGTGCCACTTTGTCAGTTTTATAAAGAATAAAACACAAATTGGGAAATATTGATATTTATTTATTTATTAAATTCACCAAACTCAAAAAAGACTCTTAGCAGCTCACAATAAAAATATAAAACACAATAGATAAAAATAATCAAAACCATTTAAAGTTAAATAAAAGATATGTGCAAAAGTATACCAATCTTATGTTAAAATAAATAAACCACAGTCTTTTTCACTGATTTCATGAATTTTAACCACAGAGATTCGAGACAAGTTTCAGATTGCATCATTGGGCTAAATCCTATATCTATGTATCTGGGAGACAAATCCCATTAAATTTAATCAAGGGTTATTTTTGAGTAAATGGGAGACAAATCCCATTAAATTTAATCAAGGGTTATTTTTGAGTAAATGTTTGTTGAGCATGTTTAATTCTTCCATAGGACATTCTTAGCTATTATATTTCACTGAATCATTAAAGATAAAGCAGCACAGCCATTCAGACCTTTTCAGGGCATTTTTCGAAAGAGCATATATCCATGAAGTGATTACAACTGACAAATGACTTTTGTTGCCCTCTTTGTTCTATCGGACTGTTCTGTCCATGGATGAATATTAGCAGAATGAAATGCCCGAATAAACAGAAATTGGGAGTTTCCCTGTTGCATTACTCTAAAACACCAGGCTGCTGCTACTGAAGGATGGATGATATATTAAGCAGCCGACATCTTGGATTTTTAAAATAATTTTCATTAAAAAAACATTTTACATTTTACAAAGCTATAAGATTAGCCCTTTAGGCTATAATAAATTTGATTTGAAATTTGATTTGACAAAGATTTTAGAAAGTACAGCAACATAGAAAATACAAAAATCAAAAAAGTTTATAAAAGGGTAAAAGAAAAAGTGAAGAGTAACAAAAAAAGAAAAGAAAAAGGAAACAATTTAAAGAAATTATATTTGATCTTTGCAGTAGTTACAAATAGTAATTACCATTTCCAGCCCCTCAAACTGTGCCATAGTTTTCTTCTTTTTGTAAACAAATCTTTTTAATCAATAAATCCTGAAAACAGCAGTTCATTTTTATCCATTTTCAGCAAAAAGTCCATAAAAGGCTTCCAGTCTTTTGTAAAGGTAATTGCAGTTCCCTTCTTCATCAAGCAAGTCAATTTAGCTTTTTTCTGCAAACTCAGCCAGCTTCCCAATCCATTCGTCCATTACCGGCATTTCTGTAATCTTCCATACATCTAAATGGCTGACATCTTAGATATAAATGCATTGTTCCACAAGTTTTTGAACAATCTGAATCTGTTTTTTCCTAAAAGAAAATATATTATGATCAATCCAACCAAATGATACGAGATCTTTAATCACGTTGTATTACAACAGTAATCATTTTTTGTAAAATAAATAAATCTTTTTGCGGCTGTAAATTATCCTGTCGAAATGGTTTCAAAAATCAATAGGCTTTTGTTGTCCTTGAGATTAAATTGGAGAACAATTTGAAACAATAAAGAACTGCTTTCTTGTTTGTTGTTAAGATACTTCACTGCACTTTGAATAATGGTCTTCTTATTAATAAAAGTTGAGTTCTTGAGGTTGTATATGAAATAAAATTAGTTTTTCTGCTTCCTCTCAGTAGGTGAATAAACCTTTTACAAACTCAGACAAGATGAAATAAAAATGATAATGCCATCTATTAATTAGCTTCATAAGTCTCACTTTGCTTCCTTCAGGGTTACAATCTACTTTATTATAGTCTATTACATTTATCTGTTAATCAATATAGTCAAATATCTTTATAAAAGACTGATGCTGATTAAGGAATATTGTTCCTTACATTTTTGAGCCAGTTTGTAGCCTTCTCATCTACTTTGATTGCCATCTCATGTAAGAAGTATGCAAGGGGGTTCAACCAAGATAGATGACTAATTCTTTCTTGTATAATGAGTGCAAACCTTACCTTCTCAATTGTAAAGTGAAATGAAATCTGGAACAATTGAATAATTAAACTCTTTTGGATTTTTTTAACGAAAATATTTGGATGATCATAATAATAGTGATTTTATCTTCTTGCAGACAAATCCTTTCCTGAGCTTGCAAACATGCTGTTAGATCTACAACTATTAGCAAACCAATAATGATAATTTATTAGATAACAACTTAGCATTTCTTTTCCAGCAACTTCAAAAGGAAATTCAGGAAGTTTGGCAAATCATAATTAAGGCCTCTGGAGGATTCTCAACAAAACTAGCAAAAATTGAGCAAATGGCCTCCTTTATACTGTTCTGAATTTCAAAATCAGAAACTGCTGCATTGAAAATTGGAAGATTTGAGTATTGCTGATAGGATCTGTAGGATTTCCGAACATGAAAAAAATGTAGACATGGTTGCATTATTAATTTCCTGAATTATTACCTGAATTAATAACATATGCCATTGGGAACAATATTGCAAATCTATGCAGATCATTTAGCCAAAGACCAAAAAACACTGATATTAGTATTTAATATTAATATTACTAGTACATATTCACTTACCATTAGTATTGTTTATTCATCCAACTAATACCATAGTCTTTAGACTGGGCATTTTCCAATGGTTCAAGATTTAACCAAAGGACTGGAAATCTTTGTTATTATCATTACTCTCAAAAAGAAATCTGAAAGTCTTTGAAGCAGACATTCCAGACACTGCACAGAAAAAAATTAAACAATTTACATTGATCTTTTCCAATTCTGTAGCCACTTTTTCATTTTCCAAATTTGCTGGCATATTGAGCGCAGCATGCTAACAGCAGCATCTTTTAGGATATAAAATAATTCAGCTACTGTCATTTCCATTAGCTTTGTTATTAGTAATGCTTCCTAAGACCCACTTGACTTCAAACTCCAGGATGTCAGCAACCACACCATAATGGCTATCAGGGACAATTAGATCTTTCTTGTAGAGCTCTTCTGTGTATTCTTCCCATCTCTTCTTAATCTCTTCTGCTTCTGTTAGGTCCCAACCATTTTTGTCCTTTATCATGCCCGTTTTTGCACGAAACATTCCCTTGATATTAAGAAGGCCTTCTCATCTCTCCTTACTATTGTCTCAAAATCTGCATTCAGTTGGGTATATCTTTCCCTTTCTCCCTTGCCTTTCGCTTTCCTTCTTTCCTCAGCTATTTGTGAAGCCTCATCAGAAAGCCACTTTGCTTTCTTGCATTTATTTTTCTTGGGGATGGTTTTAGTAACTACCTCTTATACAATATTATGCACCTCTGTCCATAGTTTTTCATGCACTCTGTCTATCAGTTCTAATCCCCTAAATCTATTCCTCACCTCCACTGTATATTCATAAGAGATATAACTGAGGTCATACCTGAATGACATAGTGGTTTTCTCTACATTCTTCAATAAGAAGCTGATTTTATGAGCCACAGTCAGCTCCAGGTCTTGTTTTAACTAACTATATAGTTAGTTAGCTTCTCCATCATTGGTTGCAAAGAATATAATCAATCTGATTTTGGTGTTGACCATCTGGTAATGTCCATGTGTAGAATCACCTCTTAGGTTATTGGAAAAGTGTATTTGTTATGTCCAACTTGCTCTCTTGACAAAATTCTGTTAGCTCTGCTTCATTTTGTACTCCAAAGCCAAACTTGCCTATTATTCCTGTTATCTTTTGACTTCCTCCTTTAGATTCCATTCCCCTATGATGAAAAGGACATATTTTTTTGATGTGAGTTCTAGAAACTGTTGTAGGCCTTCATAGAACCAATCAACTTCAGTCTCTTTGGCATCAGTGGTTGGGGCATAGACTTAGATTACTGTGATGTGAATGATTTGCCTTGGATTTAAACTGAGATCATTCTGTTGTTTTTGAGATTGTACCCCAATACTGCTTTTCTCACTCTTTTATTGACTATGATGGGTACTCCACTTCTTCTAAAGATTCTTGTCCACAGTAGTCATCTGAATTAAATTCTTGTCCACAGTGGTCATCTGAATTAAATTAATCCATTCCCATCCATTTTAATTCACTGATTCCCAAGATGTCAGTGTTCAATCTTGCCATCTGCTGTTTGTCCACATCCAGCTTACTTTGATTCACATATCTTACATTCTGGGTTCCTATGCAATATTGTTCTTTACAGCACTGGACTTTCCTTTCACCTCTAGACACATCTGCAGCTGAGCATCCTTTCAGCTTTTGCCCAGCCATTTCACTCTTTCTGCAGCTACTTGTAATTCTTTCTGATGTGAGAGGCTCATCTTCTGGCATCCTATCTTTTAGCCATTTGTTACTGTCCATGGGGTTTTCTTGGCAAGGATACTAGAGTGGGTTGCCATTTCCTTCTCCAGTGGAGTCCTGTAGCCCATTTTTCACTGGATGTCCAGGAACTCCAACATCTAGTGCAGTCCTTGTTGACCCAGGTGATGACCAAGCTGGTATGGTTTCTGTAAATTGCATCTCATCATATTTTTTATGAGAGGGAGACAGTCTTGGTCTGGCTCCTCTGATGAGATCTGTCCAGTATGGTTGAATCCCTGGAATAGCTCTCATCTTCCTCAGAGCACACAAGCCCCACAATCACATCAACGTGGCGCCTCACTCAGGGTTGCTTGCAGTAGCTTCCCGCTAACTGCATATTTGGACTGATGGACACATACCATCCCTTTCCCTACATGTTGCAAACAATTTCACAAAGTAGTTGCTGCAGTAGAACAAATAGTGATGGCATCACCCCTGCCATTAACTATAACTGTTTAGCTTATCTTTCTGTTCCTTTTCTATTATGTTTCCAGACAAAACACTGGACTGTAGTTACCCACCATTTAAAATGTTTTAAGACTATCCAAGATACTTAAGAATGCTTATGTGTGTTCCAGCTGCATTTTTGGAAACATTTTAGCTTCCTTTTTTCAAACAAAAAAAATTAAAATAAATAAATAAAGACAAATGAAGCAGGGAAGTTGGTAAGTGCCAAAAGAGGTATTTGTACGTACTGTAGAAGCATTTATGCCTGTAAATACCATGTTGCCCATCCTGGTCTGTTATGCATTGGGTATTTTCTCCCTTTATTGGAATATCCCAGTACTACAGAATAAATAGTTTTCAACAGCATAGGAAGGAAAGTAACTTTTGCAGTATTACTAGCACAGAAACCAAGGATCACACTCAAATGACAGTCTCCAAAAACTTCAAGTTACAGTAGACAGAGTAAGATAGATGTCAGCCAGAATGCTTTTGTATGAAGTTGCAAAAGAACAATCTTTTATGATTTTCTGACCCCAAGTGTATTTCAACAGAAAGCATTTTGCAACACAAACTCTCTGTTTCATTGTGCCTTTAAGGTTGCTGCAATGTGAGGATCAGAGAGACTGGGCAGAAAACAGTATCTCATTAAAGATTAACATTCCTGGAGCTAAGACACTGTAACCCAATTATTCAAAAAGTACTTTTTCCAAAATACCTTTCTTGGTATTTCTTGGAAGGAAAGAAAGTAGCACCTCTAAGCCAAACTGCTTTCATTTGTAATTACCTGGTGGCTATAAGAAGGAATCTGTGGGTTGGCTTGTTCAGAGCATCTCTGTTTTGGGGAAGACTGTCATAGAAAAGAAGCTCTTTCTCTGTGAGAATAGCAAGGATATTCTTTGTCCCATCACCTGGGAGCTGCAAATAAGAATGTAAAAGGTGTAGCTGTCAGCCAAGTTGACATACACCGCTGGAAAATGCCCACAAAGAATGGAGGTGATATTCTTGTTGGCATTTTGTAAATAGTACATTTCAATACAGCACATTTATATTGGAGTAACAAGTATCAGAACTGCCTGACAACATGATTGAAGGAATTCATGGAATTAGCCTGGAATTCTCCTTTATTGTTTTTCTATGTGAATGGTTTAATTTTTGTTATGAAATCTCCCTAGATACAAAAAAGTACTGAATCAGACCATCTGGCCTAATAACATCTATACAAAATGACAAATGCTCTCCAGAGACCTTTCTCAGCTATACCATAAATGGTAGGAACTGAATATGAGACTCAGATGCATGCAAAATACATGCTATGATAATGAGACACACTCCAGCAAGAACAGCCTTAAAAATATTCATATATTCCCACCTTCAAATGAACAGAAACTGTAGCTTTAGTAACTGGTATTGGAGAGGGTCTAGTAGCTGTAAAAAGGGGATTTTGCATGCAACCTTTATGTTGCTTACTCCTGATTTTAGGATGGTTTTGTCTTCTCTGATCAGTGAATATTTGCAAATATCCTTTTCTCATGGGAATCAATACAAATCAAACCAGGAAGCCCAATCTTACCTGTTCTGTAAGCCAGCCAATGTGCTTGATGTCTCTATTTCCTGCAATGCCAAGTCCTGATTGTAAGGCCTTCAGCTCCTCTTTGACTCTTGGCAACAGAATGTTAATATTGCTATGAATAGCATTGAACCAAGCCTGGGCAGATGCTTCCTCTTTTGCTCGAAGGAACAAGGAGATCCGTCCATCTGCTGAACACACTTCTAGGTATCTGCAAGATGAATTTTCCTTAAGACTGAAATGTGGGGAGCCAAAATGCATGCTATTGTCATAACAAATTCCCAGCACTTTTCTGCACTTCCAGTTGCAGAGCCTTTGTGTAGATAGCTCATGCTCACAGAGGCTCAAAATTTTAGGCATATCCACTATCTCACCAAGATACCCCCTTACTGCTTGGGGAAGCAGAGGATCAGATCACCTTCCTGTAGCATAAATAGCTTCAGAGACTTTGCTTTCTAAAGTCTGTAGTTTGAATGCTACACATTTATATCCATTTTAGGCACAATTCCAGAAGATGGAATGGTTATGGGTTTGGAAGCCATCTGATTCCAGAAAAATACTCTCTTTAGTTCTGGACAGGATTACACTCCCCTATGTATTATATGGCACATAATTGGGGGGCCTCATAGTTCTTGCTCAGTAAGCATATACAGCTGTAGTTAGGAAGCCTTTGCACATCTTCTTTTGTGTCCCAGCTAGGGCCCTGCATGGAATAGAAAGGATCTCTTTACAGTCAGTCATTCCTTAGTCATTTCTCAACTGGATTATTTACAATACACTCTTCAGAGAGCTGCCCTTGAAGAGTATTCCAAAGAGTAGATCAGAATGCAGCAATTTGAACAGTCATGACCACCACCTGATTATACATCTCATTTTCTTGTCCAAATGAGAAATAATGACGTGTGGACTGCTCAAAGCACTTTAATAGCAGTCTTTTAGGATAGTACTATGACTATAGCTTACCTTCAATGACACTTTTTAATAAATTATAGTCTGCCTAGTGCATTCTGAGTTGTGTAAATATGCAAAGTCACATTCTTCTGCATACTTTCAATTATTGATATATGCTGTCACTAATTTATAGAATAGTAAGAAACATCAGTTGTTATCAAGACATTGTATTATATGAAGTTTAATAGGAAAAAAGACATCTAAGCTTTCAGAAGGCCGGTTATGAGTTTTGCTCTATATGACTGCTCTAATCTTAGCTGTTTGGAAGGTGTAATTCTAATGCTCATTTCAAATTCTTTTTTGCCTTATTTTGATTTCTGATTGCATTAGTACTGTTTTATATATGACAGAGTCAGACCACATCATTTCTGATCACTGATTATGCTGGCTAGGATAGATGGGAATTTTGAGTCCACTTCTATCCTTGTAATATCCTTATAATATCATTCACATACATTTCCCAACAGATGGCTATTTCAAACATAATGCCCTTAGTGATCATTGAGTTACCTGTTTTCTGGATCATTTGGAAGACATTTCCTTGATATATAGCACATTTTTAGGGGGACATTCTTCCCTTCCTTGAGATCTTGTAAGGAAAGAGTTGGAGAAGCTTGCTTCTGAAAGCTTGGTGAAGAATCCCAACTGACAGTTGCACCAGTTGAGGAATTTTTAAAATAAGGAGAGATTTCCTTCATGTATTTGACTGGAATAGTGAAAAACAACAATTCAATATGCAATTCATTAAGGACAAGTCCTACTTGAGATCAGTGAGCCATAAACAGGTAACTTCTCTCTAATACCTAGACAGCAGACTGAGCAGAAACACAAGAAGCTTACCTGATCAAAATCCTCTCCAATATGGTGAAATGAAATACATTTTATGTATTATGTATATGCTTATTTATAAATTATAAAAATTATAAAAAAAGTCTTCTATTTGTAAGTTTATTTTTCATCATACATTCATTTCTGTCAGTGATTGCCCTATGTGATGCTCTATACATAAATTAAAGCAGCCATAAACAAAGCTGAGTTTACAGGTAGTAGGAAAAACAAATAATGTGATCACCATAGACAAGGCAAGCCTAAGTGAAAGATTAATCTCAACTTTTTCTTGAAGTATATTTTTGAGTTAAGTTCCCAAAAGCATGAGCCTTTGAATAATTAATCTCTCTCTCAGTTTCTGAATGTACAAACTATCATCACTTGTGTTTTTGTGATAAACATCATCAATGGCCACAGTTTGAAACTGCATGTAAATATGTTGTAGTCATACTTATATAAAGCCAGTTTGGTGTAGTGGGTTAAGGCATCAGGCTAGAAACTGGGAGATCATGAGTTCTATACTGCCTTAGGCATGAATTCAGCTGGATGACTTTGGGCCAGTCACTTCTCACAAACCTAGGAAAGAAAGCACAGGAAAACTACTTCTGAAAACCTTGTAAAAAAACCCTGCAACAATAGTTCAAGCAGTCACCAGAAATCAAGACTGACACAAAGAAAGGAAAAAAGTCATATAACCATTTTTGTCTAAGAAAATAAAATAATAAGAAAAAAGTAGAAAGAAAATAAATTAAAATCATAGGTGTAGCTAAAGCTAGGTGTGAAGAACAATTTTTTTAAAAAAAAGGATAAACATTTGTGCTGTAAATCTGATTCCAAAGTCTAAATTGCAAAGTTTTCATTCTAATTAGGTCCAAAATAGTAAAAACAGTTTAATTTAGGTTTTTTAAAATGATATTTATCAGAATAACAGTGAGCTAGAACACGATAATTCAAATCTCAAAAATCAAGAAATTGGAACACATATTTTTTTGAAGATTAGTGTAGAAAACATACAAATATACCCTTTTTACTAACAGAAGCTACAAAAAAATCTTCATGGCTACTAAAAGCTCAGGCAAAAGGACAGCTTTTCCTGGTTGCCACCCATCTAATGTCCAATGGCCACAAGC
Source organism: Acrochordus granulatus (assembly GCA_032468055.1). NCBI lineage: Eukaryota > Metazoa > Chordata > Lepidosauria > Squamata > Acrochordidae > Acrochordus > Acrochordus granulatus. The sequence continues at coordinate 44,680 of JANHZU010005702.1, read as the reverse complement.
CTTTGATGATCGTAGCTGATGGGAAACCTCATGGAAAAACAATAAGTTTTTAGAATCTGGTACCCAAGATTATTGGTGATAGTAGTAGTGATAGTATTTTATTATATTTATATGCCTTCCAGTAATTCTGGTAGCCTGCAAGAGTAAGCTTTCAAGGATATACTGGATTGTCCAAATAACAAACTGAGAATCATTGGTCAGCTTTAAAAAGTTCAGAATCTTTTTTTTCCTGTTGAGATACAGCTTTTGGTACCCATATACTGGACTAACTGTAGTTTTTAGATTCTTTCTGAAGATAGATCCAAATATAACACACAAAGAAGTAAAACAATCCAGAGTGGTTGTGGGATGGCTGCTGGTTGAACTGACACAGTAGGTGTAGATGCCTTCCCAGGTTTAACTCAAACATTAACAAATAAGCTTGCACTTAGAAACAAACTTTTTGCAGACCTATGGCAGCCTGATTGTAGCAAAGTGACTCTTCCAGTCGCAGCATGCTCAATGAATCAATCACGCCATGACTTTATCACATGCCAAAAAAAACTCAGCACTGATCTGTTCAACCCACATTCTCAAAATGCCAATATCGTTATGCAAATACACCAGATGGTAACTTATCCAAAGGCTTTCTCTTTCACTTTAGGCCAAATCCAATACTCATACAAAAAAACCTCCATACATTTGTGTCCCATGTTGCTGCTTCTACTGGAAATGCTTCAATAAATGTATTCAGCCCAGTTTCTTTTCCTTTCTATTTGGTGACAATCTCTTTAGAATAGTCACTCTTCTTATTAGATAGTCTTCTGAGGTATTTAAAAAGAATTTTTTTTCCTTAAATTGCCACTGTGTTATGTACCAGGAATATGCATTTCCAATATGCATGTCTGATGCATTAATTAATTCACAAGGCTGCAAAACACCCTTTGATATTAGCAGGTTCTCTGAAATAAATGGATACGTGGCATGTTTTGCAGATGTTATTTTTGTGACAGAAGGGATCAAAACAGAAAACTATTTCAAGTAGGATTGGGATTCCAGATCTTGTGTGAGATTGGACCTTGAAGCTGAGTCCTCATCCTCAACATACCATTTTGTGATTGGTGCGCCCTCTTTAAAGTGATTATAATGTAGCAATCTACATTGCATATTTTGATCAAACATTGACTAAAAATTGACACTATGCTAACCAGATTACATTTTTACATGTGTTCCTAGCACAATGGATACGTCCCCACCTAAATAAGCTGTTTTCTGACTGCCAGCCAGCAGGCAGTGGAAAGACACTGGGATGTCAGCCAACATCTCACTGACGGCAGCCTTATGGGAACCTCTGTCATTGCAATGGGCAGCTGATCAGCTGATATAAAGGAGTGAAAAATAGCTTATGTATGCAAAGCTACATGCTTCTGTACTTATTATACTTATTCAGCAGACATGAGATGTGCAAACAAAACCATCCATCAAGCATTTTCAAGAATGAAACTTGTATACTGGGTAAGAGATTAGGTGATAGACAACAAACCAAAAACAATGAGAATGATGTGCAATTAAAGACTTTCAAGGAGCAATGGAGGAATTACCCTTGAGAAAAGAAGACTGAAAGGAGTATTCAGAAAGAGATATAACAGAATGCAGCATTGATTCTCTGTTGTTCTAGAAGAAGGTCTTATGTTATAGGAAAGCAGGTTCATTTCAGTTTCTGAAATTTGATGGAGTAGGACTCAGTGAACTAACAGGCCCTTTCGAGTTCTATGGTTCAGTTATAATCCCACTGACAGAAAACTGCTCTCTGGAAGAAATGAGTTGGCTGTAGAGAAGTAACATTCTGCTGTTATCTATCTTCTGCACCAAAGGTGAAAATACTCATATAGTTAGTAAAAATGTCAAGGAAAAAAAATACAATGATATTTGAACATTCTAAAATGCTGGATAAATGCTATGATTATAATTATTGCTATTATTTGCAGTTCCTCAAGGACAATAGATTTGGAGTTATGATTACAAGAAATATAGCAAATGGAAATTTAAGAATAAGATAAATCAGTGTGATGTGTATATCAGGTAGAGCTTAAGTGACATAGCATCCATATATTGAAAACTGATACTCGACCAGCTGCCATAACAGATTTCCCAAGAATTTTTTCAGAAGCTTCTCTGAAAGCTGAAAAAGCAAGAGGAGTTTTAAAGTAAGGTGAGAACTCTGGCTTGTCTTTTCAGCAGTGAACTTCAAAAAACAAGGCCATAATAGGCTGCATCCATGATTCTTTCTTACAGATGCACATTCATAGCTGTACTAACAGTGAAAAGATTACAGGCAAAGGAATGGATCTGATAAGTCTATGTCATTTCCCCTGCTGATAGACAATGAATTTCAGTGATCTATCAGCAAGGGAAATGACACAGACTTTCATGAATTGGAATTATTTCACTGAAGCAGTTACTAAATAATTAAACCTAAAGTATGCAATAAATTATGAACATTTCATTTGGATTTGTTTAGTTTTCTCAATGCAAAGAATCTCTGTTCAAGTCCCCATCAAGAATTATTCCCAAAATGTAAGCCACTTGCTCAATAATAACATTTGTGTAAATTGGAAAATAAGTTATAGTTGATATGTTTGGATTGTTAAGATTAGTATTCCTTTTATAAATTATTTTGTAACCTGTATTCCTTCTTCCGGATTCCACTAGGATTGATTTGTTGAAATGCTACCAGATGCCCCAGATATGTAAATCTGAGAATGAAAACCATGATCCATTTGAAGCAGAGCCAGCCTGCCTACAGCTCTGAAATTTCTAGTGGCAAACAATCTCACAGCATCTCTACATAAGGAAGGGGGATTTGGCCTGCTTTAACTAAGTCATAATATCCATTTCTAAAGTGGTCAGTCTCTGGCCAATGACTAGGGCTTTCTTCAAATTAACTCAAATGCTTCCATGCATTGGTATTTCCTTTAGAGATGCAAAGCTTCTCTAATGCCAATAGCTTCTCCCACCCCCACCCCTAAATTGATTATGCTTGGAATTCAGGCTGGGGGAATGTCTTTTTTTGGACACAAAAAGGACACTAAGCATACAACTCTGGGATGTGGTGGCCTAGCGGTTAAGATGCTGGGCTTGCCAACCAGAAGGTTGGTGGTTCGAGACCCAAGCACTTTATAATGAGGAGAGCTCCCATTATTTGCCCCAGCTCCTGCCAACCTAAGAGTTCAAAAGCATGCAAAAATGTTAAGTGGATAAACAGGTACCACCTAATCCAGTGAGAAAGGCAACAACATTCCATGTGCCTTGGCATACAGTTATGCTGGCCACATGACCACAGAAGTGTCTTCAGATATCGTTGGCTCCCTTGGCTGTAAATCGGAGATGAACACCACCCTTTAGATGTCTGTGAAGACTCTCACTCATCCAGGGTAATTGCATCGCAACAAAGTTTAAAAAACAGGCATCTGGACTGG
>JANHZU010005701.1:39276-49459 GCA_032468055.1 Acrochordus granulatus | reverse complement strand
TATATTATATTACATACACAATAATGTAAAGTCACAGCTGCCAGTTCTTTAGCAGCTTCTGATGTTCATACGCATCGAATTATTTTCAAGACTCTCGAATGTCGTAATGTGTCGGCGTAGTATATGTGCGGATCCAAACTGAGCGGCCTCTTGCGATCGACTGATGGAAACTTCGCCGGTGCCCAGATTTTTTCTTAAGTACCGTCCAAGATTTTTTGGTATGGCACCCAGCCTGCTGATAACCACCGGGACTACCATGGCCAGTTTATGCCGTAATCTTCCAATTTCGATGTTCAGATCTTGATACTTTGTGATCTTCTTCAATTCTTTCTTTTCTATTCTATCTCCTGGTATTGCCACATCAACTGTCCACAAAATTAATACTATTATTTTTTGCTGCTATCATAACCGATGTAAATAAAAATAAGAGAAATGCATAATACTTCCTGCTCTGCTAATCCAGTTTTTAGCTGTTAATAGATAGCACTATATTGTAATTTAATGAGTGTTGGGCTTAGCGCTGTATGAACTGAGCCATAGTTTATATCTTAGTGTGGTAGTCAGTTTAATCAGTTCTTTTTTCAGGAACTCACAATGAGAGAACATAGAAAAAAGACAGATCCATAATATTTTACAAACTCAAGACTTATGGACACTTAGCAGAAATGTGGTAGGCCGTTGTAGTACAATCTAGCTTTCTTTCCTAGACCTCAGCCACGTAAGGAAACAGCAGCTTGAATTTCACCAGGAACCAATTGGAAGCTAATGCAACTCCCATATTAGTAATGTTATATGGGAAAATGTTGGTATGCCCATTATTAGTCATATCAATTGCATACTGCACCATCTGAAGCTTCTGGATGGCCTTCAAGTGCAGCCCCATATAGAACACGTTGTTGTAATTCAACTGCAAAATGTTATAGGCATGAGTAACTGATTAAAGCAGTCGTTCTTAAACTAGGATAATTTGGACATATCCTTGGGAGTAATGGACCAATTTGTAATTGTTTGTGAGTTTAGAATCCAATTTGGGACTGCTGCTTGTGTAAAAAAAGAATATGGGGTTTTTTTGCAAGGGTAATGATATAATTCAAGATTGAGAAAAGAGGTAATTGGGTCAAACAGTTTAAGAACCATGTTTAAAGCTCTTAATCCAGGAAAGGCCATTAGTGTTACACAAGGCACTTTTGGCCATTGCCTTAACCTATTATTCAGGCAGAAGTTATTAATCCAGGAGAAACTTCAGCTTGTGGCTTTGCTCAGTTCAGATGAGTGCTCTTCTCTCCAGAGTCAAAAATAGACTCTAGGTTTAGTTGGTTTCCAAATTCACAGTCACTCTGTTTTAGTAGGATTCCATATGAGTCAATTTCTTCCCAACTAGATCCTGACAGCCCCTATGGACTGGGTCAGGACCTTCACCACATCTTTCACTTAGCCCAGGGTACAGATATATAATAAATAGCATCAGCATATTTGATGATACCTCACTCTGTGCCAGCAATTAACCTCTTCCAGCAGTTTCATATCAATATTAAATAATAAAAGGATTGAGCCCCACAGCATACCATAACCGAGTAGTCAATCTCTTTCCATTTACCACTACCACCAATTGGAACCAACCACTTGGGGAGAAAACCATTGAAGAAAAGCCAGTGCAGAAAATACCATAGTCAATGGTATCAAAGGCTGCTAGAGATCCAGCATAACTGGGATATGTGCATTCCCATAGCATAAAAGGGACAGTTGTTTTGAGTTTGCTTTGCATAATTGCCAGGATTGAGATGGTTTGTAACTGTTCCACATTCTCTTGATATTCCGTTGGTTTAGACTGCCTAAACGAGGACAGCTTTATGGAGAAGAGGACTGTAAATAGCCTATGGCTTTAGTTTTGATGGCAGTTTATTACCTTTTCTTGTTTATTGCCTTTGAGTCAGTGTTAACTCCTGTCAATTGCTTGGACAAGTTTTAAGCAGTTTTCTTAATCAGATTTTGAAAATGGTTTTCCATTGCTTGTTTCCTAGAGCTGAGAAAATGACTGGCCCAATCACCCAGCTGGCTTTGTGCCTCAGGCAACACTAGAACATGTATGTCCCAGGAAACCTTTACCTTAAATGACAAGGAAATATTAATTTCCTAATTAAGATTCCACATTAAAGAGTGGATAACTAATTAAAAAACTGTTTCAAATATTTTCTTAGCAGTAATATAAATAATCCTCTCAATTGAAAATGTGGTTTGGTGTTTAGTGTTCAGCACTATGTATCAAATTTATGCTCAATTTTTTTTTAGATGCCTGTGACAGTGGGATCATATGGCCAGTCCCAGCCCAGTTGTTTTGACAGAGTAAAAATGGGCTTTATGATGGGCTTTGCTGTTGGCATGGCAGCAGGTGCACTGTTTGGCACATTTTCTTGTGTCAGGTAGGTTGGAGACCCAAATTACCTTGTTTTATGCAGCATAATGATGAAAATGCATCTCCTTTATGGCAAGCAAAGTTGCCAGATTAGTACAATATAGTTCTAATAACTTAGTATCCTTAGATAAACCTGAGATTAAGATTTGTAGTAGTTAGATATGCTTGTTAATACTTCTTAAATATTCCTGTGAATCATGAGACACGTCTCATTGTTTTTTATGAATTATTGAGTATAATTAATAAAGGAAATCATGAAAAACATACAGTGAGATAATATAGCTTGGATGCAGTCTGTCCCTGGAACCATATTTTGATCAGGGAGGATGCAAGCATCCACATCCAACAGGTAACTTTGGTGTTCTTTATCCTGACACTTTTATTTTCTACATGTGATTTTCTTCTTTTTGAAAAATAATTTTGTCCACTATTGTGTTCCTTTCTTTAGGATTGGCATGAGAGGCCGAGAACTCATGGGTGGCATTGGCAAAACCATGATGCAGAGTGGTGGAACCTTTGGGACATTTATGGCGATTGGCATGGGAATCCGCTGTTAACTTGGATTTCTTTTTTTTACCAGGAAGTCTAATGCCCATTAGTCCAATTCTGCTGTGTAAAATAATAAAACTTTGTATCAAGAATAAGATGAAGTATCTCGACCCTTCTTGCTATATTGATTTGCTACTATTTCTCGAAATAGCAAGAATTTTCTACAGTAAATCTTGGATGTGAGAGTAAGTAGCATAGTAATGCAGTACAGAAGAACATGTCCCAGTAATTTCCCTTTTTTGCTTGGATAGGGCCCAGATTATATTGGCATGGATAAATCATGCCAAAATATAAAAACTAATTGCTAATGACCGTTGCTTGTATTTGTTTTTAACTGTGGCAACTATTTTCAATTTAAATTTTTATGCAAGTCCAAAGTACAGTGATCAATTTAAATACCATAGCTTCCAAATAGATGTCAGAAATACACACATAGATTTTTTGATATATCATTAATGATAATGTATTTAACACAATTTTCTGGGTATGCATGACACTGAACTAATTTCACATGATGGACTTATAAAACATGCAAGGCTAAAAATGCCTGCAATTTAACATGACGTGAAGAGTCATTTAGCAGGTAGCACCATACACCTTTGGAAAAGCTGGAGCTATCTAGATTATATTTACCTTTGTTGAATTTGAAAGTTAATACTAACATCTCTTCAATGTAAAAATGAAACACATTGTATGTTATGGTACAAAAATAGTATTTTTATGGTTTGCCTTGCAACTAGTATTGTTTAATCCAAATTTGGATTGCTTGCCGAGCATTGGTTATTACTGCAGATAGTAACTGCAGTGGCATCAACTATAGATCACTGTCCTTGTACACCACAAGTGCATAATCATCAGCAAAGAGGGTTTCTGGAATGACTGTATGGAGGTACTTTGTCCATCTGTTCAAGTGGCGGACGTCAAAGATGGCCATCTAGTTGATACCTAATGTATATTCCCTGCTTTAGATCCTGGACAGAGCAGTGCAACGTGCAAATGAAAAACAGATTGCAGAGGACTGGAGCTAGCACACAACCGTTTTACTCCATTGGAAATAGCAAGTGCAGCTTTGTTGTTGTAAAGAAACTGCCCTGTCATTCCCTCATGGAGTAACTGAATCAACTTCCCAAATTTCTTTGGGCATCTATAAAATCTCAGGATTATCCAGAGAGCTTTCCTGTTTGTAAGTCAGATGCTTTTGTCAGGTCAATGGAGTCAAAGAGACTTGTTTTGCTCAATGCACTTCTGGATGCCTCATAGTAACTATGTCTGCAGTACTCCATTCTGGTCAAAAGCCACATTGTGCCTCTGGTAGATTCCTGAGATAACCCTGTTCAAGAGAAAGCAGACAAAAGATAACTGTATAGTATCTAGTCTGATTTGTTTCCCTTGTTTATATAGAGAGCTGCAGTGAGGGCATCATGGAAGTCATCAGGCATCTCCTCTGAGGACCAAGTATCTTCCAAGATACCTTGAAACATCTGCAAGGTGTTTGAATCTAGTGCTTTGCAGATCTCAGCAGGAATGCTATCCTGCCATACTACTTTGAGCTCATCTGCAAAATTCTTGAACTCATCAGTAGGAGAGGTCTAAGACTGGCAGCTGAGTAATCTGCTGTTAGACATCATTATCAATTATAGACAGCCTATTAAGTTGAAAAAGTATTCAGTCCAGTGGTTTTTCAGTCCTTCCTAGTCTTTGGTCAGGCTTGATCCCTCAGATGACACTAAGGGGGAGCATCCAGATTTAAAAGGAGCATTAGACCTTATGGTGTTAAACAACTCTGGTGGCATGTATGTCTGCATAGCATTCCACCTGCTCAGTCTTCCTTTGCCATCACTGTCCTGCATTTTCAGTTCCATCTGTACTTTGGACTGCAAGTGCTTAAACATGTCTTTTTGAGACATGAATTCTGCCAGTTTGCATATGCCTTGTTCTTGGCCTGGAGGGATGCTCAAATGGTCTTGTGGTTTTAATCAAATCAGTCTTGGTATATTTGGGTTTTCAGACCAAATACTATGGTTGCAGTCTGCATGATGACATCTTTAAACTGCATCCACTTCAGAACACCTTCCTATAAGCGGTAAATTGCCAATGAGTTTTTCATCAAGTACATTAGGAAGTGTTAGACTTGGTGTGGATCTTGTAGTCTGTCAATGTTGAATAACATTGAAAGTCCTTGATTGCTTATAATGTAAAAGGGCTATTTAGGTTGAGGACTGACTGCACCAGCCTGGTAAGATAAGGATCCAATATCTTTAAGAAAATCAAACTTTCCCTTTAAATAATTAATAATTTAGCTGAAAAGCTGATAACAGCAACCTCAACATTAATGGTATTCTTGTATTTACATAGCTCAAAGCATGAGAACTCTAGATCTCATTCTATCAGCTTTTCAGACAGTATGACATTCAGGCCCACAATCTGAAAAGATGGTTCTTTTGCTTTATTTCTGGCAAGCACATCACCTTCAGTTAGCTTAATATTGACCAATGCAAACAAGAGTGGCCTTTACAAAACTATGAGTATAAGCCAGACCATAAACAAGAATACCTTAATTGGAAAAACACAGGAGAATCATAAGTATTATGTAAAAGAAACAGGATGTTTAAGGATTTTGAAAATCAGAATAAAATTCTATCAGTGAGACTACAACTGTTAATATTTATACCACAAAAAACAAAGCTGTTATCCGCAATGAGCTAAAAGACTGCGCAGGTGGTAAGGAAAATGAGATGAGTTCATAATAGCACTGATATCTATGAGCTCAAGCTAAATATTATATCTTAAAATAGCCAGTTAATGTTCTATCTATTCAAAGGATTTGCCATACTGTATCTTGCAGCAATTATTTCCAGGGCAAGAATGTTAATGGTATGTGGTGCAAATAGACTGTTCTGTGATTATGGATATATAAAAGCATGCATTTTTTACATATCTTAAAAGACAAAAGCCCTTCCAACTAATTTAATATTTTGTAATTCAGCACAGTACTAGTAATTTTGGTGACAAATCTATTCAAACAAATTATTTTATCATGTCCTGTACTATCTATTTACATAATATAAAGTTGCAATTATTCATTGTCCTGAGAAATGAGCAACAGAATATTGCCAATCATAATATGTAAGATATGCACACATTCTCGGATGGAAGTAAGATCTGAAATGATAACTCAGTCCCAAAATAAACTCGGAACAAATGATAAATTTTACTCCATGTTGCTCCCCCAAGATAACTTGATATATTCTAAATAGTATGTCACAGGAAATTAAATCTGTCTCAAGTGTGTTTCAAATCTGTTTTTCCAAGTATTATTTTTAGAGCGATATACCATAATTACTTCCATATGCAATGAACCAAATATGCGATGGAACTCAATACATTATTTTTGTCATGGGCATTTCATCTTAAATAATATATTCTTTTTAATACAATTTCTGAATGGGGATTTTTCTTCAGCTTTTGATTCTTAGATTTTTAGATTCTTAGAACCCTCTTTCTTTAGGACTCTCATCAAAAACAATACATTTCAAAACAAGACAAGTTTGGAAATGGGCTGTAAAAATCAGGTTACCTGACCAGGACCAAAAAGAAGTCCTCCCCAACTGGACAAAAAAACATGTAATGTTTTCCCTCATCTTGAAAGTTGTAACTTGTTCTTAAAATGCAAGACATTCTTTGAGTGGTTCTGTGCAAGAGAACAAAGTGCAGAACAATACCAAAGGAGACTACCTCAAACAGATATATGAAAAGTCTGATAAGGAAATAGCTGATCTGTAGGAGATTTTTTTCTAAAGCACAAGGACTGCTGCAAAGTTTAATGATACTTCAATATTCATTTGTTCTGTAAACACAATTTAGAAATCAGGCTTTTGCTCACCTAAAGAGATTTAATGTTGATTAAAGTTAATCTGTATTTTTTTTTAAATAATTCTTCTGAAGGCCTTTAAGAGAATTTTATTTGAGTGGTTCTTACAAAGATTGTTGCAATATGAAAGTTGTTTGTTGATAGAAATATTAAGCTGTTTTGTCAAACACACTGAAATAACCCAAAAATATATTTCAGAGCTCACAGAGCTTAAAAAAGAGCAGAGATTATATGCAACCAGACAAAATATATTCCTGCATTTCCTACTTCAACTTTTAATTAAGTACATTCCCTGCAATCACTGGAACTTTAATCTGGAAATGCAGAGATAGCTTTGTTTGGAATTCTAAACACACCTTACACCTTATTTACAAGAAACTTTTACAGAGACAATCAAAAATTACCATCTAGAAATAATATCCTCTAATCCTCTCAATTTTACCACTTGGTCAACATTACATGAGCAGATCAGATGACTGAATATCATTCAGTAGCTTCTTCAATTTTCAATTCATACAAAACAAAGTAAATATGTCCAGTTAAATCTGATATTAATCTTTAGCAGAGCATCTACATTTTAATGAATGTAAAATGCAATTTCTGCATTAAAGGCTTCCAAAACATTAAAAATGTCCTCTCCATCTTTTACAGAAAATTTTTTTTTCTATAACCTATGTCTGTTCCTACACCATACTTTAGCCAAAAGTCTAAATGTACAAGAATTACAAGGCAGAACAAGTAGTCAGCTTTGTTTACACTGGGAATGCTAATCAAGAGAATAATCACAGCATTCCTGCTTATTATATATATTTCTTTAAAGGTAACAGGAAATGTACACAAAAGGACTTTACATCTTTTTTTCCTTTTGTTTTCATCTAAATAAAGGTAACTCAAGTCTTCCTTCAAAAATAGCTATGTACAAAACTGACTCAATTCTTCTTCATCGCCGAGTAGGAACTAAGAGCTGGGTCGCAGTCATAGAATCTGGGAAAAGATTATGGTATGTTGGAAGAGGAACATATGCTGCAGTGATCATTTTACCTATGAGAGAAGAAAACAAAGAAAAATGTCCTAATAGCTGACAGAATAAAATGCAATGCTTATAAAATGCAGATCAGAGCTATCAAGTACCTTTAATTTATTTTAGATAATTCACATTTCACCCTTACAATGAATATGCATCACTCAGTATGACTTAACTGAAACCAAAACATACTCAATATGTTTATTACAATCAGAAGACCTAAATGCGAAATATTTATTTTTAAAAAGTCCTCAGATGTATAGAGGATACTAGAATCATTTTAAATGTTTATAACAATTGAACATTTGGTCCTCACCTATAAAGATAAATCAATTTCTATTAAATATGGCAAAGATAATGTAGGCCACACTGGGCAATGAATAATGTTGCCCTGCCCTGAACTCTGGAATTAGCAACCAAGTTCCATGTGTTTTCCAAGTCTCAACTATTCATATGTAAAATGAAACATACTTCCTTATCTGCCTTATGGATTAAATTTTCTCTGAGCATAAGCAATGAATGGTTTCATTATAAAAAATGGGCATGATAAAAGCCATCCTTCATATCAATACCTTATTTTGTTATTAATTCCTAAATTTGAAATTTTCAACCTATCTCTTAAATAAACCCCTAGCAGAAATCACACCAAATAATTCTGTTTCTTAAAAAAACAAATTTTCCTTTGTTTTAGAATGCAACTTTCATTGATTCTAGACAGTATGTCTCAATCATTAAACAGAGCTGAAAATGCTGTAAACTAAATTTAAGGAATGTGCATTTTCATCATTTTAAGAAGCAATCACCAGTTATGAACACCTTTTACTATAGCCTCTTGCTCCTGTCCCAAGGCTTGGTGATAGTGGGGCCGAATGCTCATGGAGGATGGAAGATGCATTTGGAAGAACAATTCTCCATCCCTAATCTATGTCTATTAATCATTTTAGAAAGCATTATGACAATATAATAATTACATACCTGCAAACCATCTTCCATGTAATGCATTGACAGCTGCAATTGCTGCAGCTATTGAAGGACATTTGACATAAACGTTGCCCTGAAGTATAAAAACAAAATTACTAAACAATCTATGATCAGCTGGATCATTTCAGAGATATTTCCTTACCAAATTCCTCAGTGCCTTCAACAATGACAGAGATCTTAATTCAGAAATCTATTCAGAGATACATCTGCCTTGAAAGTAGCATATGTTGAACTGTATAGAACAATCAAACTTTAGTAGCTGACCACAGGAAATGTTTTACGGTATTTTGTATCATGTCATAAAATGTTTCTGTATATTCTCATTAATCCGAATCATGATTTGTAGCAAAATTGCAAAAAATGCAAAATTTTCTTTAAAAAAAAGCAACTGGACTTTTATTATTAGATGGAATCAAAAAATGTTTTGTCCCCTATCCAGGAGAATTTATCACTTCCATGTGAAAAAGGGATACTAAGAAAATAGATGTTTCTCAAAAAGGGCAGGATACACAGAAAGGTTCTCACATAATAAGCTAAACAGGTAAGATGAGCAATAAAGATTTAAAGAAAGATTTGCCTTAGGGTTCAGCACAATAACACATCAGAAGCTGCTGAAAACTTTTTTTTGCAAATAGTTAAAGCAATATTGTGAACAGGAGGTAATGTTCTCCCACTCATTAATAAAAAGAATTAGCATGTTTATATAAATAGGTTCTCTGATTCCTCTCAAAAGCCAGTTTGTTTCTTTGTCAAGAATTTGGAACTGGCAATCATCAAAGGAATATCTACTGTCTTTAAGGTTCAAATGGACCGCAGTTGATTTAGATTTCTTACTCTGTTGAAAACATGTGAAAAGAGGTTGTTTTGTCTCCCCAATGTAAAATTTCAAACAGGCTTCATTACATTGAATGGTATATATGACATCTATCTGTGTTTGGGTATCTAGTCCTTACGACATACTAATTTATATTTAAGCATATTCATGGGTTTGAAATGCATGCGTATGTTATGTTTATTGAAAATCCTCCTCAGTTTCTCTGATATTCCAACATATGGAATGCTCATGTTGTTACATTTGTTAAAATCTTCCTTTGCATTGGATGCGGGAGGGTTAGACCTTTTTTGTGGCTTTGAAAAAGGACCAATTTGGATAACCACTATTAGTGTTTTTGATATTTGAAGTACAAGTTAGCCCATTCCTGGTTCAAAAAAATTTGCCCTATGACAGACAATTTTGCTAGTTAAAGGTTATAGACATCTAAGTTTTAGTAGTCTATAGATTCACTCTACATAGAAATCTATTTTCCTCAACTAGCTGGTCTTCTTTACTTTAATACTTAGACAT
>JANHZU010005701.1:22851-32942 GCA_032468055.1 Acrochordus granulatus | reverse complement strand
TGCTACTGAAAGTAGAACAGCATAAAAATGCTAGTGTAACTCCTTGCTTAATGACTGCCCTATTTAGCAACTGCTCAAAGTTACAATGGTACTGACAAAAGTAACAGAAAAAAAGTAATTATGTATTATAATTATGATTAATACTACACTATCATTAAGTAACCAAGTGTTATTATCTCCCAGTCCATATCTGTCAAGAATATAAACTTACAGTAATAAATCCGTATCCTTTGGACCTCCCAGTTTCACTATCCATCATTAGCTGAATACTTTCAATCTGAAAAAGATCAAACTTTATTTGAAAAATATTTTTTTTAAAAAAATCTCAATATAAAGGGTGAAAAGTTAAAACAGCTTTTAAAAAAATGTTTCAAACATTGATGAACAGCCAGAGAAAATACTTGCTACCTCCTCCAATAATGCCTTTTATTCTTCCCAATACATTCTGCAAAAAAATGGAGTAACTTTATTTGGAGCCATTTTAGATTCTTTCAATTCCAATCAAGCCATAAAGCTGTGGTACAAGTCTAAAACGTCTAAGTTTGCTAGCTACTGTCAGGCTTGAACTACAGTAAGAAAATGAAATCATTCTATCTAGCTTTCTTAAATACCCAAATGTGTGTGTGGATTTCCCATGTTAGAATGTGGATTTCCCACTGAAAAATTCTAGGAAGACATCCACATTGGAAAAAGCTGATTCAGAATTATGTTTTAAACTAATGTATACAGATAAAATATTTTTAGGTGTTTGAATCCTTAAACATTGGGTCCTCCTGAAGATTATTTGAACGTTCCAAGAGGTGCAAATGATGCCAGAGTAAACAACAGTTGATACCATTACATTAATTACATTAATTGTAAATATGAAGGCCCATTTGGGTTGCTAGTTTTGACCAATAAAGCCCAAATTAAATAGAATTATTGTAAGATTACCTCTATTCATCAGCTTACAGAATCAGTTTTTAAAGATGAAACTTCAATTTAAGTTTTTAGACAGTCATTTTTAAACTATAGTTGTATGAGTACTATAGGTTTAATAGGGAAATATTAATTTTTCTATTTATTAAGCTCAGTGAGTGTCCTTAGACCTATCAGCTTTCTTTATGTCTTTGAGTTTGTTCTAATGTTTAAATTGTGTTAATCATTTAAAATTGTAGCTACAATATGTTCTATTAGTGACTGGTTTTGAAGATGCTTCAGAAACTATAGCTGATACAGAGTGTGGCAGTCCAATTACTAGCTGAGAAGACCCATTATTGTAGGATAACACCAACACTATGCTTGCTCACCTGGTTATGGTATGATACTGGGATGTTAAGGAACTGCCTTGCCATGTGCAATTCTGCCTATTCAGTTCAAACATTAGGGAAGGCAGGATCTCTACGTCAGAGATTAAGGGTCCTTGGACCCTGAAAAAAGCCCATGCTTTATAAACAATTCCCCCTCTATTTTGGTACATTTGACCCCTTACTCTCCTTCTATTGTATTTCAATAGGCTTTTATATCCTAGATTGTTTTGGCTCTTTACTCGGTTTATTACCTTTAAAATTCTTGTATTATAAAAGGATTTTCATGCATAGACACATTGAGCACCAAGATATTGTGTTGAAAAAAAACTTACCCGGCCAAATGGTTCAAAGATTCCACGAAGCATATCTTCAGTTATATTGAAGTGTAAGGAGCCTACATAGAGTCTCATGGGGCCTGCACTGCCCTTTTGTAAGTTATTAGCCATTGCTGCTGCTCTGTTTTTCTCTGCCTAGAAAAAAATATATGAGTAGAAAATATTTTTGATCTCTATATACAACAGAATGACCTATGCTGCATTCTACCAGAAACATGCAAATCCAGCTTTCTCAATCATATAAGATACCTAAGATAGAGAATAAAAACATTTATACTTGAGAACCATTATTTAACATAACTCTTATTTATTTTTGAGATTTGGTTCTATTTTCTACTAAAATATTTATTACCTAAAGTCTTTTATGATTCAACAGCAGTTTAGGAAACGGTCAAATCTGAAGTGAATATTAAGCCACTACAACCTAAATATAACCTGTAGTTATTTTTAACCTGGCAGCAAATATTGAAAGGATAATGCTCAATAAAATTCATGCAAAAATGTAATCTTAATAGTGAAGATGCCACAATAAGACCATCATTTATTGAAATTGTTCAAAAATGAATACAATCATTGTATAAAAGTATAAAATTGTTCTATTAACCAGTTTGGTATCAAAAGTTACCTGAGAAACTCATGCAAACTAACTGTGAAGTGTTTTCCTTGTCTTTTGCATTAAAAAGTTGCCAGGACAGTGACTGCTGCAAATCTAAACCTAAAATCAATTTCAGATAATCAAAAATTCTCAGAATTTTCAAGCAATTTCTGACTCAATTTACCTTCTCCAAATAAAAAATTATCACTAGTTATCCATAATGTCTTCAAAAGAAGGCAGTTCCTTGTCTCTTCTAGAGACTGGAAACCATCTATCCTTCCACAATCTGATTTCTCACAAAATCCAGAATATCAAGCCGAATCTACTGGATATAATCAACCAAGATGGAAAAGGATTAAGAGTTATCAGTGATGTGGTGGACATCTCCATCGATTTGCATGTAAGACAGACTTAGAATCTGACAAACTATAATCAGTCATAAATTAAGGTTTTGAGTAATAGTGAAAATAATCCTGCTAACTTTAATAATGTTGCTTTGATTATAGATATAAAAACAACATACTAAGCAATATGACCAACACCTGAAGAATCATTTAGTCTTATTAGCTCAAGCCTTATCTATTACCACTAGAAAAAAACACAAGTTAAACTTACCTGAGATGCTTGTACAATAATTGGCACTCCCAACACACGTTGTCCAGTTAATCCAATGGCCAAAGGAACTGAACTGACATCAACAAATTCTACATAAGCAATTCCTTTTGAACGTCTTGAATTTCTATCTGATATCATGCGTACATCACGGACCTAGAAAATAATTCAAAATATTGTTTTATATAGGTGAAAACTTTAGTAGGATTTAATATGTACATACTATTGTACAATAAAATCTAACTAGTACCTGAAAGTTTCATATCTGATTCAGGATTAGTTTTCTAAGACACTAACAAAAGATTCTATCCACAAAAGAAAAATAATCTATTTTGCATTATATATGCACACAGGGCGCAGTGGCATAGAGGTTAAGACAATGAGCTTGTAGACAGGTCAGCAGCCCAAGTTTGAGACCCGTGCCACATTAACAGGGTGACCTCCCATTATTTGTCCCAGCTCCTGCCAACTTAGCAGTTTTGAAAGCAAAATACAAGTAGATAAAATAGGTACCATCTCAGTGAGAAGGTAACAGAGTCCGTGCGCCTCAGAATATAGTCATGCCAGCCACATGACCACAGAAGCATTTTCGGATGAACACTGGCTCTTTGGCTAACAAATGGAGATGAGCATCAGCAACAACTAGCAGGGGAAACCTTTCCCTTTTATTATATATGCACAGCAGCAAATTCCAATAGTACACAATATATGCAGGCAATGGAGACCATGTCCATGGGTTGAAAGTAACCCATGGACATGGGTTGAAATATCATAAATTGCATCATACAAATCATTTTATATATAAAATAAAATAATCTGATACACAGAAGGCTTTGTAACATCTCAGAATAATTCGGAAGGTATTAAAAGAAGTGTCAGAATTTCTTGGTATCACACCTTTCCTACAGTAGAGAAAAATTCTTCAAGGTCTCTTGGCCTAATTCTTGCAGCAAGCTGCATACAGAACACTGTTCGAGCATCCCGTTCCTCTGGAGTAAGATTATCAATAGGTTCTCTGAAAAATAGAATCAGTATAAACATATGTAAACAAGATAACTTGACCAGATTTAATTTTTATATCATTAAGATCATTTGTATTCAAATGCAGATGAAGATTAATTAAAATGTTTTTATAACTATAAAATATAAATTCTGTCCAAGGTTTACATAACAGTCTCCCTTGTATTTTCACATGGACTGTATTGCAGAGATAAGTGAAAAGGACAGTTTTCTTGGACATCTTCCTAATTTAGTTTCACTTGAATACTGTTAACATTGCAATGAAAAATAGTTAGAACCAATGCTCTCATGCCTGCCTTTGGAGTAACACTTCCTGGAGGTTTGAGTTGACCTAATCTTACCATGTGAAGACTCTGAAGCTATAGTTTTCCCCAGGTGCTAACTCAAGAAACTAGGAGTCTCTGTGGGAATTATATTAACATGCTGGATAAAATGAAAGCTCATTTTACTTTCATTGTATTGGACGTGTATTCAACTTGTAAACATTCAATTTGCAAAATGTGCATATGGAGCATGAGAGAAGGCACTAGATATAAAAAGGAATGTTTTTGCTATTTTTAATCCTAATTCCAAATACCTGTGCCTAAAGAACGTCTGTAGTTTCAATAAACAAACATTTATTTAAAGCATTATAAAAATACTTTTAGGTTCAATGCACTTTAATTGTGTACATCCAAAATAAATAATTTTACGGGTCTGTCTTTCCATGCTCTAACCTTACAAAAGCAATTAATACAGAAATGAAGGTATACCACTTCAATATCATTGCTTGCACACTACATTTACTTAGACATTAAAACATTTTTATATACAAATTGCAATTCTAAAACTGGAGGTAAGCTGATATAATTACAAAATGATGTGATTCACTGTCCTTGGCAAAAAAAAACCTTTTCCAAAATTTTCACATATATGCCAGTTAGTGAAGCCAATCTAGAAGAATCCCTACCACCACCAATTATGTCTAAACTCTTAACAGCACATATGACTTCTAGGATACTGGCTTTATAAACATAAATCTACACACATTCAGGAATAGCCAGTTACACAATTGAATTTTTAATGATAAATTAATGTACTAACAAAATTTTTGATGTATAGAATATTCAATAAGTTATAGAAATTCCAACATTGAGTAGCAAGAGTCAAATCCCTACCTTACAGGACTCTTGTCTTTTCTGAAAGGACTTTTGCTCCTAGATCGTCGTCTGCTGTGAAAAAAAATATACAGAATTATGAAAGGAAAAAAATATCTATAGAAATTATTAAATCCCCTCATTAAAGAAAGAAAACAAAACCTTATTTTCATGCTGTGTGGCAAGCCGATTTTTCCTCTCATGGCACTATTGAACTTGGGACCAGAACTAGGATTAAAGAAGAAAGCAGTATTATGTACAATCTTCATCATTCCGTTTGACATTTATCATTAAGACACAATTATATATTCTCATTAGTACCATTAGTATCATAAGCACTATAGTATCCTGAAATAAACAGTCATGCTGGCATATTTATATTACAACTGAATTACTCTTAAAATTCTCAAGCTAAGCTAAGTTTTACTATTAGAAAAAACCTAACACAATAATTCCACAAAACATACTAGGGACTTCTGTAACGGCCTCTGAATCGACGTTCTCTGCTTCTTGAACGGCTGCGTCTCCGCTCTTTACTTCTACTGCGCTTTCTTTCTCGACTCTTGCTTTTCTTTCTTTCACGCTCACGACTTCGTTTGCGGTCCTTGCTTCGGCTCCTCTTCCTATCATGACTACGACTTCTGCTCTTGCTTTTTTTCCTCCTGAACAGATTTAAAAATATCAGTTATCATGGTTTCAGAGAGGAAAAAATAAATACTGACATTAGACCATATGGAATGAATGATGGCTTGAAAAATATTTGTCAGTTTTAAATAAACTTTACACAATATTTTAATGAATATAATTGCAATCAATTATATAACTGCCTGCAAATCTCACAATTAAAGAACACATTTAAGGTTAAAAGCAAGGCCATTTAGATGAAAAAATATCCTGAACCAGGTGAATATATTGCTGCTTTAATCTTTAACATTTCTATTTCCTTACTGCAAAGTTTTCTCAGTCACAAAAGAGTTTTAAAAATTACAAATAATTATACCTACCAAGTTCCTTTCTAGGCAATTCAGCTTCATAACTCTGTCTGCATTGTTCATTTAATGACACTGGTTTTTCATTCTATTGCCTGTGTATGTTAGATATGTTCCAAATGGCCACTGGAGCCAGTGGCTTGGATCCAAAGGAGCCCTTCCACTAGAGGAAAGCCTCTTCCACACACAGAAGGGCTGTTTCCAACCTAGCAGAAGAGCATTACATGAGAAACGTGAACCAAAACTGAGTTTATTTGATTTATACAAATTACTTTAGATCTCCTTATAGCCCATGAGTTCATTCAACAGCTTAGCCTTCATATTCAGTGTCCTTATATTAAAAAATATGTCCCCTGACATGTTACTTTAATGGACTGGGGAAAAATTTCCTCAAAATTAATCCAATAACACTAATGTTTCTTTGGCTTATGGTTTTCTTGATCCAAATCAGGTTTTTGTATTCCTACTGTTAAATATTTGTTATATAAACATTTTTATTAGCAATATTTTATAAGCAAATATCGGTTAAATATTTTACCCCAAAATACCATTAAATAATTTAAACATTTGTTGGTATTAGCAAAACTGCTTCATGAATACTAACTCCACTATGAATGCCAATTGTATGTTTTAAAAACTCCTCAATGGAAGCAACACAGGGATCCAGAAATAAATTTAAAAATCATCCAAGAATACAAACACATTGCCTATATAAGTACAGTTTGCCTTTGTACATTTTAAAACTTAAGGGCAAGCCTAAAAAAAGGTAAAGGTTTCTTCTACCAGTCATGTCCAGCTCAAGGGGGCAGTGCTCATCTCTATTTCTTAGCTAAAGAGCGAGCATTAACGAAGACACTTCTGTGGTCATGTGACCAACATGATTATACGCCGAGGCAATACCTATTTAATTGCTTGCATTTTTATATGCTTTTGAACTGCCAGGTTGGCAAGAGTTGGAACAAGTAACAGGAGTTCACCCCATTATGCAAAGCCTAGGTCTCGAACATCGGTTGTCGACCTTCCGGCCAACAAGCGCAGTGTCCTAACCACTTATAATTCCTACAATCTGACCAAGAGGCAAAATAACACCACAATTATAAGATCTAAAAATACTATTAAAATCTAACACCATTCCTATAATCCAGATATTCTCATTTCAGTATTAGAATAAAGCTCCTAGAGAACACAAAAATATGCTTCCAAAACCAACGAATATAAGATTTAAAAGAACAGCCAATGGTTAATATAACCATGATACAGGCTCAACCACATACTTGGAACCCAAAGCTCAATAACAAAACCAGTCTTCAAGGTCTTATGAATAGTCAGAAAAGTCAGGGTAAATCTAATCTCTGGGGAAATGCTCTAAAGAGCAGGCCTTTCTTTCTGAGTCTTGCCAGATGTCGCTCCCTAATAGAGAGGACTCAAAGCATGCCTCTCTTGACAGATCTAACAGGATGGATAGATACAATAGGGAAGAGGCACTTCCACAAGTAACCCAGTCCTGAGCCTTTATAAGTAATTACTAGCAACTTGAAATGAAGCCAGAAACATATGAGCAATCAATGCTGCTTGCAGAGCACATGCTAAATGAGAACCACACACAATTGCTCACTTTGCTGTATTTTGCACCAGCTGAAACTCCCAAATGCTTTTCAAGGGCAGTCTCGTGTAAAGTGTTTTGCAGCATTCCAACTGGGAGGTAACTAAGGCATGAATGACTGTGAGCAGAGCTTCCTGGCCCAGGAATGGGTGCCAAATGGTGCATAATAGCTGTGTAATTGCCCTCTTAACCATGGCTACCACCTTTTCCTTAAGCAGGAACTGTGAATCCAGGAGGACTCTCAACTGTGCACAGATTTCACCAAGGGTAATGCAACTAAATGCAGAACTAAAGATGGAAAGTCTCCAGAACTAGAGGGTCCAAACTAGAGCCACTCAATCATCCTAATTTTGAGGCAAAGCCTGTTGTTCCTCATCCACATCAAATACGATTTGGCCAAATAAACTATAAAGTCTGTCCTGGATAAAAAATTCAGAGCAAACATGCGAACAACAAAAAATAGCACCTTGACCTGTTTTAGTGCTTCGAAATGTTTCTATGAAATTTCTCAATAGTAGTTTAAGTGCCTTTCATGGATCACTGCCTTCTCGTGGCAAAGGGGCTTGGTAATCCAGTGAAGCTATGAGCTATGCCATACAGGGCCATCCAAAACGGACAAGTCATAACAGAGAGTTCTGACAAAATGTGATCCACTGGAGAAGGAAATGGCAACTCACTCCAGTATCCTTGCCAAGAAAACCTCATGGGCAGTATCAAAAGGCTGAAAGATATGATGCCGGAAGATGAGTCCCTCAGGTTGGAAGATGCCCAATATGCTACTGGAGAAGAGCAGTACAAGTAGCTCCAGAAACAGTGAAGCAGCTAGGCCAAAGCTGAAAGGACGCTCAGTTGTGGATGTGTCTGATAGTGAAAGGAAAGTCCAATGCTGTAAAAATATATAATGTATAAGAACCTAGAATGTAAGATCTATGAATCAAAGTAAGCTCAATATGGTCAAACATGAGATGGCAAGATTGAACATCGACATCTTGGGAATCAGTGAACTAAAATGGATGGGAATGGGCAAATTTAATTCAGATGTCCACTATATTTACTACTTTGGGCAAAAATCCATTAAAAGAAAAGATGGAGCCATTGTAATCAATAAAACAGTGGGAAAAGCAAAACTGGGGTATAATCTCCAATACGACAGAATGATCTTGGTTCAAATCCAAGGCAAACCCTTCAACATCACAATAATCCAAGTCTATGTCCCAATCACTGATGCTGAAGAGGCTGAAGTTGACTGGTTCTATGAAGGCCTACAACACCTTCTAGAACTCACACCAAAAAAAATGTCCTTCTCATCATAGGGGACTGGAATGCTAAAATAGGAAATCAAAGATAACCAGAATAACAGGCACATTTGGCCTTAGAGTACAAAATGAAACAGGGCAAAGGCTAACAAATTATTATCAAGAGAACACACTGGTCATAGCAAATATATTTTTCCAACAACCCAACAGGCAACTCTACACATGGACATCACCATATGCTCAATACCAAAATCAGATTGATGATATTCTTTGCAACCAAAGATGGAGAAGCTCTATACAGTCAGTAATAACAAGACCTAGATCTGACTGTGGCTCAGATCATGACCTTCTTATTTCAAAATTCAGGCTTAAATTGAAAGTAGGGGAAACCAGTAGGCCATTCAGGTATTACCTCAATCATATCCTTTTTGAATATACAATGGAGGTGAGAAATAGATTTGAGGTATTAGATCTGGTAGACAAAGTGCCTGAAGAACTATGGGCAGAGATGCAACAATGCACAGCAGGTAATTACTAAAACCATCCCAAAGAAAATAAATGCAAGAAAGCAAAGTGGCTGTCTGATGAAGCTTTACAAACAGCTGAGGAACGGCAAGGGAGAAAGGAAAAGATATACTCAACTGAATGCAGAACTTCAGAGAATAGGAAGGACAGATGAGAAGGCCTTCTTAAATGAGCAATGCAAAGAAATAAAGGAAAACAATAGACTAGGAAAGACTAGAGAGTTCTTCAAGAAAATTGGAGATATCAAGGAAATTTTTTTGCAAAAATGGGCATGATAAAGGACAAAATGGTAGGGACCTAACAGAAGCAGAAGTGATTAAGAAAATTGGCAAGAATACACAGAAGACCTCTATAAGAAAGATCTAAATGTCCCTGATAATCACGATGGTGCGGTTGCTGACCTAGAGCTGGACATCCTGGAGTGTGAAGTCAAGTGGGCCTTAGGAAGCATTTCTAACAAAGCTAGCAGAGATGACAGTATTCTAGTTGAACTATTAAAATCCTAAAAAATGATGCTGTGAAAGTGCTGCCTCAATATGGCAGCAAATTTGGAAAACTCAACAGCGGGCACAGGATCAGAAAAAGTCAGTTTACATTCCAATTCTAAAGAAGGGCAATGCCAAAGAATGTTCAAACTATTGTACAATGGCAGTCATTTCACATGCTAGCAAGGTTATGCTCAAAATACTACAAGCTAGGCTTCAGCAGTATGTGAACTGAGAACTACCAGA
>JANHZU010005701.1:6601-21213 GCA_032468055.1 Acrochordus granulatus | reverse complement strand
ATGAATAGACTTCAAATGGCTGGGGAATTCTAGGAATTGAAATCCATCCACCTTCAAGCTGCCAAGGTTGAGAAACACTGGTTTAGACAGAGGAAGAGAATATATAGACAAATCTGCACATCCTCCTCTATTTCAAATATCATCACAGAAGTAGGAAATTCCACCTATTATCTATCAAACATAATAAAACCAAATGGTGTTTGTCTGCTCTTCAGATTTCACATGACTAAAGCAAACCAGAGCTCTTTATTAAGTATTCTTCTTGGTGTAATTCAAGCAATGTGTCCTTGCTATGTTTTACATAAATTCGCATCATAAAAGGAATACTCAAATATTTATTTACAGAGATCAACTGCAAATGAATTGCCAATTCTATTTTATCATTTTTCACTATTCTATTAATTACTATTTGTTTTCACATACAGAGTAAACTTAATTCAAAGCACAAGGTAAAAGAAAGTCGGAAATTGGGACTAGAATTGAAGACTGAATAAATGTACAGTAAGGATTATCAACAGCCCCTGAGAAAGGGGAAAAAATGCAAAGTGGAAAATGAAATTGAGACACTGAGACATCAACTGGAGCAGTTAGATTGTTAGCCTATATAGAAGCTGAATGTCACCTTTACTATAGCTACTTAGTCTCTGCAATAAAACCACAGAACTTTCTGAGCTGTTCTGTTTCCTTGACTTTTCCAGTGTACAGGTTGAATAGTTAAAGAAATGCATTGTAGCAATCTGAGTGTAACCACTGAACTCCAAATATCAAAGCTACCCCTGCCTTCTCACCTTGTAATGAAGATAGGCAAGATGCTGGGACTTGAGTTAATGTTTCCTGTAATAACCTCAACCTTATAACTAATGCCCTTTTTTAAACCAATTTATGTACAGTGAAGGTTTTCCAAAAGAGTAGCTAAACTACCCTACAATAGGAATCAAATCCTTTCATGATATTTTGAATAATAAGCTCTATTATAATCCAAAATGCTGCAGTTAAAAGAGAATACTCAGACTGGAGATTCTGTTCTGCAAATATGGCATGATTTAAACATTTCTATTTTGATGAGGAAGAGAAAGAAAGAAAAATGTTGGGGAAAGAATTATGTGAAAATGAAAATATTTTATTCAAATGTATATAAAACCTTTTGTTGCTTTTTTCCTACTACTTTTAGCAATCTAAAAAGTGAATCACAAATATTGAGGAAGGAAAGCGGGGCATCCAAAATTATAAATCTAAAATGTGAATGCTTTATTAAGCAGAAGTACACATTAAAAAAGCCAGCAAATACTTACTTCTTACTTCGCTCTTCGTGTCCATTGGCACTGCTCAATTTGTTCTCATCCTAAGCAGGGTTGATAGAAGAACATCGTGAGGACGAAGTGGAAACATTTCAAGTAGTCAAAAGGGTAATGGGGACAGGGATAAGAAAATACAAAACAAAAATTTAATACTAAATTTTATATTCAATATGGAATGCTACTCATTAACGTAGACTTTTTAACCACTTTGCTTACATTAAATCATACAACTATAAATAGAAAAATTACTATTTAAAAGTTATTTAAATTGTACAAACTTTCTTATAATGAAATAAAGCCATCCTGCAGTTTCCAGCACTCAAGTAGTTGAACAATAAAATATAAACAAGAAATATTAAGTTTAAAACCACATTCATGTACTATAATCCCTTTTGACCAATACCAAGGCTATATTTCTGCCTAAGCCCCAAGTGGCCATGCTAGCAGCCAGCCACTATCGATTTCCTGTGACCGATGCCATTCCTGAGATCTTCGCCCATTTTCGTTGGAGGGTTGGGACTGTAAGAGCTTGATGCCACCTCTGTCACACATCTCGCCCTGAAGCAAACAGGGATTCACACTGCTTTAGTAATGTCGACTCCCAAGTCATTCATCAAAAATCCAACCAGTCCAGCCTAAATATTCCCTATTTCCAAACCTGTTTACATGGAAAATATCCATGTTAAACTAGCACACAACATACTTAACATTATAAATTATGTTCATTTCAAAATTTTACATAGGTACTAATTAAATAAAACTAAAATGTGAACATTTAATAGATAACACCACTTTTCCAAAACTCATACCGAAGAGCTGCACTAAATATACTCCAAAATCAACTAATAGTTGCTGTTATGTTTATTGTAGTTATCACACCAGTTACACCATGAGTTCAACTGCACATTACATTTTAATGTATATGTTATATCTCAATTTATGAAGCCAGTGCTACTGCATGCATAATTTCATAGTTTTATGAAGATCTGGTGGAACACTAAATATACTTGCTACCTATTTAAATCTGAAGCTAGATATTTAGTACTCAAAAGCACAGAAAAGGTATATTAAAGATTTCTAAAAAGTTACAAGATAAAAGAGTACTCTGTTACAATGAGCGTAGTTTGAAATATTTTTCATGTTTACTAATATGTGAACTATTCAGGGATCCAAGAATTTTGGAAAAACTTTCACATAACACTTTGATTACCATCTTGTGTTGTTAAAAGATTAATAACCCATCTTTTTTTTTTAAAAAAAGCTGAAATTCTTCTTGCATTAATAAGCAGACTAAGGATTTGCTTGTCATGAACTTAGGGAACAACTTATTCTTGGAACCCTGCTGACTGCCCAAACCATTGCATTCACCTTGTTGGTCTATCAAAATTGGGGTGGTAGTTTTTAGGAGAGTGTTTTTGTTGTTGTTTTGTTTGTTTTACCTAGGGGGACCACGGTACAGCGATACGTCACTCAATTACTACCTTATGATTGACAGTTCACACTGGAATCAAAGGTGAATTCATGGGAGTAGAGGTGAGATATCGTTAGGCAAGTCTACAAAGAGAGATAGATGGGCATTTATTCATCACGCTGAAGTGAAACTACTGCACAATATAATTACATTAACAGCATTTAGTTACTCGTAAGATACACGTAATGCATGTCCAATAAGATAAATCATGAGGGCTCCGGGGATGTTAGTTTACAGTTCAGCAGTAGTTTCATGAATAATGCTAAATGAATATTGCTAAAGGACTTTTTAGCATGTTTTCTCACCTTCTTAAAGGGGGCTTCGAGCATTGCTTCAATATCAATATCATCAGCCATTTTTTCAGGACACCTGGAAAAAAACAACAAGCTTCTTTAGCCAAGAATCTACTTTTGTATTTGTGATCAATTTACAATTCAATGGCACATTTCCAAAAGATGTTGATCTAGAAATATGCACTAGGTTCAGGTAAACTGAATAATTCAGTGCATGTTTTGTGTATAAACAGTATATTTTAGTATTTTTCTCCCATAAGAGTTAGTTTTTATCTTAAGAAGTACTTTATAAACTTGTATTCTACATAACTAAACATTCTGTTAATGAACTGAATTCTCTTTAAGGAGCTATAAGGTTAGAAAAAAATCTAAAAGTAAATTAAGAAAATAGTTTACTGAATGTGATTACCTTTAAAAAAAAACACAACGTATTATTTTAGTCCACTGTAGAATTTCTGATTATAGATTTCACAAAATCATTGCTACATGTAACTCGTACTGCAACTGTGGCACAGCAAGATTTTTCAGCTTCTCTGTTCCATGCTAAAGTAGATTTCAATCATGGGCAAGCAGTGCAAAGGACACAGAATCTAAACAACCCTTGAAAAATCCTACACTGAAAGTAAATAATGAATTTTAAAGTCTGAGCAAGTTACTATCCTTAACCACTGGGATTTGTGAATGTAATTGCTTGTAATGGTGCACGTATTTTCTTCTAAGTAAACAAAATGGAATGTTCATTATCAATTGTTGGCAAAGTCCAAATTGTTCCTTACTCTGATTAAGAAAAATCTGTTGTCTAAAAGATTTCCTTGAGATTTACTCTGAATGTAACCTATGCTGTGTTATCACCTTACCTCTAGATGTGGGAGAAATATCCCTATGATGGAAAAAAGCTCATTAGAGCTTCAGATTGGATGTTCCTCATGAATTTGATGATTTCCTATCCCCCGAAATCTGCCATGAATTACTGACTTCTTCGGTCAAAAATTCAAAACAGATTAGTCAAATTATCTTAAAAACTGTATGGCGTGTACGGATCTTGTATTGAATTAACTAGTATAGATTCTCAAATGCAAACTTCTTATAAGCTTCTGAATTTGTCATAACAATTAAGACCAAATACTTCAAGGAAAAGCTTATAAACTTATAAACAGCAATTACTGTATATAAGATGAAACCAAGTACAGAAACTGAAATACAGCTGTGCATATCTTGCTTTTACTATTATATTTTAAAGAAATAGCGTATAACAGTAGAATATGTGATGAAATGCATGCCCATTATTGAATTCAACAAACATGAAAGAGAGATCTGCTTTCTGTTATAGCAACAAATATAAAACTAAAATGCACGACACATATATCAAAGTGATTATAAAATCTGCAGCGATGCAGTTATTTGAATCCAAAGTGAGACACGTGATTTGAAGGAATGTGGGGACACTCACTGCACTTATCAGTATCACCCAGGAAAATAGATGTTTGAATATATAAATATGCATTTTGCTAGGACTGTGTAGCTATTGTGAGGCCCATAAAAGGATACAACAAGCATACTCGGATCTTTTTTGAAGAATCAATCTGCTTTGGATCCAAATAGCTGCACATTGCTAAAAATCTGCCAGTTAAGTTGAATCCAGAAAGTTTCTCAGGCAAACTGAATAAATGAATGGGGCAATGCAATGAAAAGAAGAAATACTGAAGCTGCCTCAGATAATCAACTTCTGTCTTGTGATATTCAATTTATAGAACTCATGTGCTCACGTATTATCAACCTCTGAAACAAATATCTACCAGAAGATATACTGCTATGTAGAAAGCAGTATCTTCAAAAATCCTGTATTTAAGTAACATAATCCAGAATGTCCCATTAAACATCCACAGCTCTATAGGAAAAGAAAACAAGTACTATGTAGAATACATTTCAAAGCATGCTATAGAAATAGGGATATACTTTCACATTCTGTCCAGCAATTTATTAAACCTGTAGCAAATGACTTCACATAATTGTATATTTTTATAATAGTAAGAATAAACATGACTACACAAATCAATAAATTGCAACTTATTAAGTATCTAAGGGTCATAAACCTGTTGGGAAGTATCATGGTATCTGGATGAAAATATATTTGCAAGACCAGAAAAATACTGTTTAGGTTTTACTATTTGTACAAATGGCAAATTGTAATCTTCTCATACATTTTAATTTAAAATAAAAATACAATTGCACTTTAATATACTTGCAGCACTTGTTCAGTAATATAGGGAATAGACAGCATGGGATGGAGGAATCTGACTTCAAACAAATACTGGACAATTTAGCAAATTCACATTAAGGGAAAAATATCCCCAAACAAAATAGGTATTGGAAGATCTATAATTGTATATGTTCAAATAACAAAATCCACTCCATTCTTCCACCAAATATATTCTAAAGATTTTATTTCCCTTAGTATGAATGTATACATATTCTATAAGGGGATCTGACTAACAGATATTAGGAATTACATGTTTTAAAGACAGTGAAAATAGGTCTACAGTATGAAATTACACCATTCAGAATACTGCCCTGCAGTAAACAGCAGTTTAAAGTTGAATATAAAAAATTCTTTAAGCATTCAAGAGAATATTATTCATGAAAATTTGTGAAGAAAGGCAACTGTTAAAAATGCTGATTTTTAGCGAAGTAAAAACAACACAGCAGGGGGAAATCTAGCAGTTTAATAGACAACACTAAATAATAGTATATTTCAGCCAGTACTGTATCAGCCTGGGGCCTTTTTTTACAAAATGTGATATAAATAATTTGAAGAAAAGAATGCATTAGTTTAGGATGCAAGCATTATAAACTGAACACTTTGATCTTTTTTTGTAGATTAAATAATGATCTAGCCCAAGCAGAGGAATACAAACATCCCAGAGCATATAACTAAAATTATTACTCAAACAGAAATATTAAAGTCTGCAAATTTTGTGTCTTAACAAGGAAGTCAGAACTCTGGTGTTATTCACTTAAAAGCCTGCTTTACTGTGTTAAAATATAAATTATGACTTGTGCATTATACATTACAGTGTATTACTTGTTCTATATTTGTACCAGATTAGAGATACTGAATTATATATACACAGAGCAGAGATATTTATTGTCCATGCATTAGAAATATACTAATCTGACCACTTAAAATACAGTACTAGTTTTGCTTCTTGACAATCTGGCCATTTAATGGAGAAACCAAACAGCCGATTAAAATAAACCACATAGACTCCTATAGATAATGCATTTTCAGAAATGGTGTCCAATTCAACAGATCATCACGTTGAGATGTAACACAGCAATCTATAGTTCACACAAAACACCTCAGGTAGAATTCTCTTCTAAGACAACCTGTCCCCACACCAATGTTTCACTTTTGAAACGTCTGTATTTCAAAACCAGCTTGTAACTTAGAATGAAAGTGGATTAACAACGAATTAAAAATCAGGTTCTTAGGCAGGATGGTTTTATTTGATTACAAATTTTCTAGTTAATGAGTGAAATATTTTCAAATTGCCAAGCAAAAAAATGCATGCATTTACTTATTTAAATGCAAAAAAACTACACATTTTTTGGAAAACAAAACACGTGTGTGAATTTCACCTCTGCAGATACATAGAAAGTTTCCCCCTCCCACCTGAATATCTTCGGCCCAGTAAACTATTCCCCCCCCCCAAAATATACCACAGTTGTAAACAGACTTTCTATTCTCCTTCCAGCAGTTATTACGATGGCTCTTTACTAAGCGCCCTTATTCTCTCGGGTCATCAGCCTTTCGTTAACACACAACAGCACACATTGCGAAGTTTTAAGGCCCTTCCCGCGAGAATATCTAAAGCAATAAAGAAATAGTTAGGAATCTTGTGGCGAAATATATCCCGATCATAATCATTAGATTCAGGAAGAGCTCAAGTCCACGAAACCTTCCGCGCGAAAAAAAAAACCATTTCCAAAACTAATCATACCACTAGATTACCCTCGTTTTCTCCCGCCACCCCCGGGCACTACGTTAAAGCCTACACCACCCCACAAGAATTGGGACTCCCAGTCCGGCTGACCAGACTAGAATTAAATCAATACAAAAAGAGATGGGCCCGCCACCGAGAAGGCCTAACGCAAACGATCTTAAGTCTTGCACAACCCGCGCTCCCATTTCCCCCAATAGTTTATAAAAGAGTCGTCAAAAATATGAAAGCTATTACCTGCGTTGCCGGTTTCTCGTTTCTGGCTCAGGTGTCTGTGAGGCGGAGGGATACTGCCACTGCCGTCGTTTCCTTGCTCTGGATCCGAATACGTACGGGGAGGGGGGCGCTGGCCCCTAAACGAAAAAATTATCTCCGCAACAGCAGCGGGCAAAAGAGCTAGACTAAGAATGGCCCCGAAAATTAGTACGAACAAAGCCAAGAAAGCTTCGCAACAAGAACACACAAACACCGCTTTAGCAAAGGCGACTGCTCCCTGAAATGGCGCCCGCCGCGTCCTGATGCTTGGAAGAGGACCTGTGTTACCGCTATGGGGATGCCCAGACCTTGTTGCACGGGCTCTCGCGATACTTCCACACAACTAGATTGTGCGCAATACGAAATTCTCGCGAATAATGTCTATCTCGCGAGAAAGCTGTTCGAAGAAAGCCGTTTAGCAACTCGCACGATTTAATACGTCGTTTATCTAACCGCATCCGAAAGCCAGGTCTTTCCTATACGCGGCCAAGACTCTCGCGAGAGGTTGTGCAATTTTCCTCGTCATGAAAGGCAAAAATATTTAGGCCCTAAGGTGAAATTGCTTGACTTTATGGATGCCAGTTTTAAAAAACACTTTAAATGTTATCTGCTTATTGGAAATTTATGTTCTGGGTTCGGCAGATTTAATTTTCAACGTTTTATTATTTGGAGAATAATTTGATTGTAAATACTGTAAATAAATACGGTGCAAATCCTAATAGTGAAACATTCATGGGATTGCATTGCACATCATTCAGTTATCCTTAGTTAGGTAAATAATACTGAGATATAAATGCAGTTTAAATAAATGGGAAAAACAGTGCATAAGATGTTACAGATAAGTTAATCACCTGAATAATCTTTCCATCACCCCAAAACGGAACGGGCCAAATTTGGTTTGGGATGATTAATTGTATTTCATCAACCTTAACAACCATAAAGATTTTCCCTGTGACAGACTCTTCAAATATTCCATCAATATGGCTATCCCTTCTGTAATTGATTCCAATCACCTTGCTGATGGTGGTCCTCTTCTTTTTCCTAGCTTTGTAAGTTACAATATTTCTTTGCATAATGTATTCAAAATGTTATAGTTTTGGACTGATTATTTATGCCTTGACTGATAACTGAGGTGATTTATTTGATTATCCATTTGTTTTCTTGGCTATTAATGGTTTCTCAGAAGTCTTCTTGAACACCAAAGTTCAAAAGCATCAATACTCTTCCTATTCTGCTTCTTCAAACTCCAAGTGTGAGAGAGAAGCTGGCAAAAGAGAGACTGTGCTCAAAAATGGATCAAAGTTGGCTGTAAAGGGGAAAAAAATCACTCCCCCCTCTCCCTTCGGAAGAAACCAGTGGACAATGATTCAGAGTTTTGTTGACAGTTCCCATAAATTCTTCCCTCCCTCTCTCTCTTTCCCCTCTTTTCCACACACATACTGCACCTGATCTATAGTCTGAGTCTGTTTCCTTGTGTACATATACACACAAAGGTGCAACAGTAGAGAACAGGACTTATATAAAAGCAACATATTACTTGGTTGCATAGAAGTATAAGTGCCTCTTCCATTTGCTGATAAAATGATTGAAAAGAGTTCCTACTGCTATGCATTGTGGACTTTCCCCATCTAGTTTCTAAACTGTTTTTATGGTGACCAGTTGTCCTACAATGTCTACTTAAATATATATTTAATCTAAGAGTATAAAAGCTGTATTTTTGACACATTATGCAAAATTTAGCTCTTCTGAGAGTGACCCAGCAAGGTGAATAGATTCCATTACAGTAGTGATGGACACCATTGGGAGACCTAAGGAACAAGGCTGGGGACAGATCATCCTGGAAAAACTCAATATGGTTGTTAAGAGTTAACACTGGACATTATTAGTCAATCAAATAAAACATATAACCTCTGGCAATATTACTAGTGCAGTATAACCCCAGTTAAGCAGTATACCAGTTCTACTTTCTCCTTTGACTGGGGGCAAAGGAGAATAAATGGTTTGTATTCAGCAACATTTTATACACTTACATAAATGCAAAGTTGTGAATAACCAAATATTCTCTCTGCTCAGCTGTAGAATTGCATCTGTTAGGTTCCTCACATTTTTTTAAATAGTGTCCTGAAATTGAAAGGAAATGAAAATTGGATGTGTAGATACCATATTTCCCATGCAAAGCAACTTGCACAGTGATGAAAGATATAATCACTACATTTCTTAAAGCAATGTGAAATGGCTATATGTTATTTAAAGCAACTTGAAATGGCAGATCTTTTTGTTATTTGACTGCTTTAAATAGCCTGGGATGTGTGATACACCAAATTATTACCAAATGTGCTCTTCTAAGTTCTATTTCACAGTTACAACATTGGGC
This sequence comes from Acrochordus granulatus, assembly GCA_032468055.1. Classification (NCBI taxonomy): domain Eukaryota; kingdom Metazoa; phylum Chordata; class Lepidosauria; order Squamata; family Acrochordidae; genus Acrochordus; species Acrochordus granulatus. The sequence continues at coordinate 11,521 of JANHZU010005701.1, read as the reverse complement.
AATTATATGTTATACCAGTTTGCATAATAAACATGTACTGTCTTAAATGTAGAATACCGAACATACACTTATTATCTCAAAAGCAATTGCCAGATTCTAAAGCAATTATTCTCTTAAAAATATTAATTATTAATTGTAATTATTTTATGGACATTTGGTTCCTAATACAGGAAATATCTTTTCATTTGTGCTACACGCAATTCTGTTTCAAATCCTGTAAAATTCACAAGTATAAAAATTCAATACAGACCTTACAATAAAATGCAGTATTATAATATAAAGTGTTTTGGTTCAGCTTTAAGAAAGGATATGCAGGAGGTCAGTGTGACTGGGGAGGATGCTGAAGACCAAGGAATATGGAAACAGAAGATTCACTGTGGTGACCCCTGATGGGAACAGCTGAAAAAAGAAGAAGGTTCAGCTTTCTTTTCAGTGACCTCTTCCAGAATATTCCTGTTTGTTCTTCTCCTTGCCAGGATTTTTAGGAAAGACCCTACTAGTTACTTTTAATGTTTTTTAGAATCATCCATTTAGCTGTGCTAAAATGACAGCACTAAGGACAAACTTCATATGATGTTAGTGCTGACTAGATGATGCTAGAAGATGATGTAAGTCATTAGTAGAGATCTTGTCTTAGGCTTCATTGGGCTGTTCAACTGTCAATTGCTTTCTTTTCAGTTTGTCAAAATTTAATGCCAATGAATCATCACTGGTTTTTAAAAATATTACTTCAGACATATGAGTTATCCAGTGCCTGCTGATATTGCCATAATCCCTCAGGAGAATCTTCTTCAGGAGAAGATAGTTAACAGTAGAAATTGGATAAAAAATATGACAGGTGTAATCCAATAGGGCCACCACTTGCTCTAAGTTCATGTCAAATGCATCCTACGTTGATTCCAGCTTTGCAAGCCTACATTTGACACAGAAACATAGCTTCCAGTCCTATGGGAGTATTGACACTATTGCATTAAGAGGCACTGGAATGCCAGATGATTAAGGAAAATATGTTAGAAAAATCTGGAAGTAGACTATTACACCAAAGTAGACTAGTATCTAATGAGGCGTGGTGATGTAAGCGGTTAAGATGCTCAGCTTGCCGGCTGGAAGGTCAGCAGCCTGAGTTTAGGACCTGATGTTGCTGTGCAGCAGGGTGAGCTCCTAAATGCAGTAGACAAATAGATATCGCCTCCCACCGTGGGAAAGATAACAGTGTCTGTGCCCTTTGGCGTCTAGTCATGCCAGCCACATGACCATGGAAGCATCCTTGGATGATTGCTGACTCTTCAGCTTGGAAACAGAGATAAGCGCCCCCTAGAGTCGGCCACAACTGGCAGGGAAACCTTTACCTTTAGATAAGTATCTATTTTATATTCTGATAAATGCTAAAAGTGTTAAAGAGGAAGTTGGAACTGATAATAGTCTCTGCCTCAGATCAGCCAGATTTAAGAAATTATTGTGACAGTCCAACCCAGAATACCAGAATTCCTTGACTACAGGAATTCTTGTTCAATTTGCTTTGCTGCCCAAATTGAACTTTGATGCCGAAAAGCACAGTTGTTTTTTTAATCTGAACTGGACTTTGACCACACAATTGCTTGCTGATTCTACTATAGCTTATTCTGTTATTGATCTTGAAATGCTACATTGCTTTGACAATACCACACAACCCAGTATTTCTTGTGCAGAAGCAGCATGCTTTTGATTATATATTCTTTATGATCATTTGAAGTGGAAATAGGATTACAAAAATTATGAGGGGATGATCAGTTTAAAAATATGAAAAATCAAATCAAATTACTGTACTCCAGTAGCAATATAATTACTAAGTAATACTTTATTTAAAAACAATATTAGACCTGTCTGACTACAATATACCCCAATGTACTCAAATAGTATATTAATATTGAATATAATATTGGTCATACAACCCCAGGCAGAAAGTAGAAAATTAATAAATAATAAGACAAAGCAATTAAGAATACAAGATACAAAATAAACTTAGCTCCAACTTGTTTATATCAACATAATTGCTCCCCAGGCTTTCTATCCTTGCAAACTATACTGGCTTCTGCTATGCCTATATACCTCTTTATAAAAGGTAAAGGTTACTCTGCCAGTCGTGACCGACTCTAGGGTGAGGTCATGGGTGGAAGGCATTGATAAATTCCTGAAAAAGAGAGAGGCAATAAGTTTAAAAAACAAGTATATAGAGAGGTATAGTAACAGAGGTATAGTAACTTTGGCGTCTTGTCATGCCAGCCACATGACCACGGAAGCGTCCTTGGACGAACTCTGGCTGTTTGACTTGGAAACGGAGATGAGCACTACACCTTAGAATCGGTCACAACTGGCAGGGTAACCTTTATCTTTTATAGAGAGTTACAGTATACTTAAGATATACTATGGAATCATGACATAGTTAGCTAATTAAACTATTGCAGTACACTTTTTTTCTTTAAATGTTACTTTTTCAGCTCCCTGTTACTATGCTTCCCTATTTACTCAAACAAAATTAAAAATTTCAATTTAAATCCAGCACAGAAAAAAACTAATTATAAACAAAGTTTAAAGTGTCTGTTTAATAGGTTTATTGCTCAGAACACTGAAAACATTGAAAGGGTTGCCAAAGAGTTTGCAATCAGGCAACTCTAATTTATACAAGAGAGGACAATGTGTACTAAAGACAGACAAAAGAATACACATAGGAACACACACAGATGCATATACACACACAATACACATACACACCAAAAGCACCCTGAAGTTCTCTCATACCCTTCCTGACCATTTCAGAACAGCGGGATTGCTATTTGATTGAAAAATCTGTATTATCAACTAGATTTATTCCAGAATACATAAGGATGCATAGAAATAAAGCATGGGGAGGACTGCATGATAAATAATACACATATAGCAAGCTTGATCATTATTTTCAAAGAGAACTCATTGATGGCTACTAATATTACAGGCAGTCCTTGCTTACCAACTTGTTCAACAATCATTCAACAAATGATCAATGCCTGGCATTTATGATCTTCAGAGTATCCCTCAGCATTGTGATTGCTACTACAGTGTTTATGTAGCTGGCATGTTGTTTTTCTTCCTCCTCCCTTTGCGGAGTGGAAAGTTTGGAGAGGAAGACATTACAATGCAGGTATTCAGGAATTTTGTGGGAAGGGTGCTTTGAATCTGATGTAGACACATTCATAGTACCTATCAGCATTATTCGAAGAAGCTGTGCCTTAATGCACTTTTCTTGGTTTGGATACAAGCCAGCTGGAAGGTCGGCGGCCCGGGATCGCGACCCAGCGTTGCCGTGCGCAGCAGGGCGAGTGCCTGCTGTTCCGCCCCAGCTCCCGCCCACCTGGCAGTTCAAAAGCGCACGAGCGCAAGTAGGCAGATAGGTACCGCCCCTCCCGGCGGGAAGGTAACAGTGTCCGTGTGCCTTAGGCGTCCAGTCATGCCGGCCACATGACCACGGAGCCACCCCAGGACGAACACCGGCTCTTCGTATTGGAAATGGGGATGAGCACTGCACCCTAGAGTCGGTCACGACTGGCAGGGTCTCCTTTACTAATGTATGAGGGGGTATCATAAAGTTTTAATTACCACAATGAACAGAATGAGATACGAAGTTAAATTTGGTGTTTTGAACTTGTCATCTCCACATAGTTGCCCTGCAGAGCTACATATTTCTGTCAGCGTTTCTTGACCTCCCACAACCCATCATAAAAGTCATGCAATTGCCTTGAGAACCACTTTCAGAATGATATAATCTGTGTTGTTAAATCACCTACCTCGCAGTGGCTTCTTCATTTTAGGGAAGAGAAAGATGTTGCTGGGTGCAAGATCAGGTGAATAAGGGGGATGGGGTAAAATTTCATAGCCACACTGTTGGCTTCCAAAATGAATGTGTGGATGGAGTGAGCAGGTGCATTGTTAGCTACAAAATGGATGCCTTTGCTGACCTTTCCTGCAGATTTCTGCACCTTCATGTTTTTGAGAGGGGGGGAGGAGGAGTGTTTTCACTCCTTCTTCATCTCTTTGGTCGCAGATCATACAGGTAGACCCAGCTTTTATCCATAGTTATGAGATATGCAAAGAAATCCTTTTCACTCCGGTCCAACAGGGTCAACATCTGCTTCAAAAGTTCACATCGACTTTGCTTGTGAAATGGAGTCAGCAAGAGGGAAAACTATCATGCTGATACTTTAGACATGTACAGTTGCTCATGTTTAATTTTCCATACATTTCCATAACTAAGACCAACTTCATTCATTATCACTTCAGTGATCTGGTCTGGCTTAAGGACATGACCTTCCAGTTTCTTCACTGTGTTCATGACTGAGGGTCGCTCATCTGTAAGGGATGTGTCCATTTTGAAAGTTCCTTTTCCACCTCACAACAGTGTCATATGACACTGTTTATCACCATTAACAGCTACCATTTATCACCATTAACAGCTACCATTTCCTTATAGATTTGCCTGGTGCTGTTAGCTTTCAAACGGAGGAATTTGGTAACACTGCAGGCTTCAGTTTTGTCCATCATGCATGTTACATCTACTGACTCCTGAAACTGAACAAGCTGACATAAGTAGATGTAATTTACAACATCATGCACATAAGGATTCATGACCATGCTAATTACACAATCTAATTATATCCAGATTTAATAACTTCATGGTGATAATTAAAATTACAATATCTCTTTGTATACCCTTTTCAAATATCAGAAAGGCTTTCACAAATAAGAAACATGTTCTCTTTTATTCTATAGGGCAGACAGTGAATGACACAAGTTACAGTAAGTCAGATTCTGTCTGAATATTAGAAAACCTTAAAATAAGAGCAATTTAACTCTGGAATGAATTATTCAGAGAATTGGTAGGGCTTTCTTTCATTGGATGAATTCAAG